>JABUQX010041067.1:60000-94369 GCA_015478945.1 Trachelipus rathkii | reverse complement strand
TCCATCCATAACTGTCAATCCCAATAAAATCAAACTATCCAATTTTTATATTGTAAGATACAGTTGCAAGTGTTTACAAGAATATTTACTTCACAAGTTTCGTAAGTGCCAAATACATACTATATACAATATCTATATTTATATATTTTATAGATATACTATACTACTATTTCTTAATATATATAACAAAAGTATTTATAAACATATAATATAAATTATAATATATATATCTATATAGTATAGATATATCGAGGTATATATATATATATATATATATAATATATATTATATATATACTATATATATATATATATATAAAGCCCCATACATAATTTACTAATTTACAGTTTATTTAATAAATATCATAATATTTTTTTCTAAAAGTAAGAAGCAAGTCAATTAACATAAACGTTATTATTAATCTAATATTTATTATTATATCATATTATTATTATTATTATTATTATTATTATGTAGTGATTATTAATTATTACACATTCAAAGCAAAATTAGAAATAAATTTAAAAGAAGCCAAGACTCAACGTTCCGCTTGAGGGCCTTTTAGACTCAAGTTTTAACCGGTTTTGTATATTAGACTGGATATTAGAGAGAGGCTGAGAGAGGTTGTAATTATTATTATGTATTAGTTAATTATGTATTATTATTATTAGTCATTATTATTAATTATTATTATTATTATTATTATTATTATTATTATTTATTATTGATTATTATATTTAATGAAGTAACACGTGTATCATCTAATTCAACAATGTAATTAGTTTTTCCTCAGTATACTGTATCTATAAGATATCATATATAGATATATATTATATATTTTTGTAAGTTATATATTTATATATATCTATAGATATCATATATATAATTATATATATAATATATATATAATATATATAATATATTATATATATATATATATATATACTATTACAAAACCATGAACGGATTTGCGGTTGCTCTCTCAACGACTCAACACCAAGTTCACAGCAATGGAAGCATGGAGTTGGTTCGAATCCTAACGTTACGTCGGGCGCCGTGACAGCACAAAGGAGGTGGGGCCGTGCGAGCGCGCGCGGCGGGTGACGAGGGTACCAAATTCACTCGGCAAAGGCTCCCCAGCAAAGTTGGTTACTGAACAACTCCCTCCCACCCCAAAAACGGTCGTCCAACCGCAAATCTCTAATTGTCCGAACTATTGTGCCTGGTTACCACCAAGGATTTTGTTGCTCCTCTGCGTCGACGCCCCCATGTCTCAGCCTACCTCCCCAATCTGAATTGACTTCCGGGGAATACTCACCTCCACTAGTCACATAGAGACAATTGCCGGTCAAAAAGGGAACATCTTCATAATAATTCTTATAACCATGTCCATGGCCCCCCCCCGCGCGCGCCCCGCGCTCGGGGTGCCGCCCCCGGCCACTTCCCATCAATGAATTGTTCCGTGGGGCTACTACTCTAATTTTGAAGAACTTGTTCAAACTAATACAACATATACTCAGTATATGTACACAACAGTTTCTTATGTTTGCAGGGACTGGGGTCGCTATTGGGGTTGTCAGTGACTTCCCTTTCAACCTGTCGAAAATCAATCGCCGCTAACGCTCTAATCTGTCTAACTATTACTCCCAGTCCCGTCTTCAACACCTAGTACTTTATGCAGTGGCAGCACGCATTCCGAGGTGCGCGACCCGACGCTTACTGTCCTGCTCGATCTCTTGGCGTGCGAAGTAGTGAGTTTACTAAGGTCGAACTAGCTGATCTTTTTAAGCGGCTCCCTATCCATATTATAACTAGGAAGACTCAACCTTCGGCTACCGCCTTATGGGAGGCGATTTCTTCTTTAACTTCGTCGTCTAAATCTAAATAGACCTTGTAGATCTTCCTAGCCATCCTTTTCCCTGGATGAAGACAACCAAGAAAAACTCTACACAGGGCAATATCAAAAAAAAACACGCAACCACCCCCAGACTTGATATTTTTACAAAAGAGCTGCATGCAAGATCTTCGTCGAATTAAAATGTCGTCAAACACGTAAACCAATAGCTTTCAACTTATAAGCTTCGAGCTGTCATAATTCCACAGCTGCTTTCCTCAGTGTGGAAAGTTGCACAGAAAATACTCTCGGCCGCTCCCAAACAACTTCTTCAGCACGGCAGAGTAAAAGTTAGTTTGTCCAGCTAGTCCACGCTTCCGTTATGGGCCTGACAATATAACCGATGACGATATTTGCTTCTGCATCTGTTTGCAAGATGCAGTTAGGTTAGTAGTTTTGCTAACTCACTCGATGTCTTTCCGTCTTATATCCATCAATGCCAGTCTTCAAAAAAGTTGAGAACTTCACCAGCACCCCGCGAAGAAATTTTTCAAACAGCGAACAGGGGAAGGCTCATATGTATTAAGGCGCGTGCGTGTTTTTAACAACCCTGAAGAAGTTTCAAAACTTGCACTGGCGAAACAGCAAGAGACAGCCCTTTCGCGCGCGGCGAGAGCCAACACCACAGTTCTATCTCTCTAGAATATATCTAAGGTCCAGTTGTTAGTTTTCCTTCGGGCAATAGCGTTGTTGCTAGATCTGTACGTAAACAGAAATCTGGGATTCGAAATCATCTTTCCATCTATTGGACTACCGCCTTCTAATCCGTATTTCCCAAACCCGTTGGGAAATGATCGAAGTTGGCGGAAACCACCCAACAGATAAATTTCGCTGGCCTTTCTTACTTGTAAATTAATGGAGAAATCGCGTATCAGACTTTCCTCCCTGTTCTGGAGATTCGCCAAGGGTTTTTCAACTTCCAGTTTGGTTTCCACACCAAATACGTGTTGACCGGCGAATTCATTGTTAAAACTGGATTCAATCGTGCATCCGGGAATGTCTCTTCTTCAAACTGGTGGGATGGTTCTTTGGTGTCTTTTTTGGAGTCCTTCAAAAAGCGTGTTAATGACAACAATGAGGAAGAGCCAGCAGTTTTTCCGTAACTCCACAGCTTGTTTCCGCAGGTACGCTCCTCCGTCTTTATATAAATGTCTATGCTTCAACAGATCCATCGCGTGTTGCGGGTTCCTCTTCTGGTTCTATCTCAGCGCCACTTTTACTCTGGATGACTGGCGGTGGTCCGGCAGGGAAGGTGTTCGGTAAGTTGAATTATAGCCTCGGATTCACTCATATCGGTTAATGTCCTAGTCCCCAAGCGACGCCGAGTCAATTTGTCCTCTTGCTATGTTGATTGGGGGGAAAACCATGCCGCTTTATATTTGGCCCCCGGGGGGTGGGGGGCCCCCAAAAGGGTTGCAATATCAGTTTTAAACTCCATTTACTTGTTTATCAGCTAATTGAGGAATATTTTTTCTCACACCCATGTGGGTAATTTCCATGGCTTCCCCCCCATTTTTTCTCACCGAATATATAATTTTTAACGTACTATGTGTACGAAATAAAACGAATAAACCAACAAATACACGATTTAAAAAAAGTAAGTAATCATTACTCTTCGGGCACTTCAGGGAACGGACAGATAAGGACTAATTCTACTCACCCCTCTCACTAACTCACCTCACGGACCCGGGCCTTGTTAGTGTTGGGCGGTAGGTCCTCCGCCCTCCTACCTACGGGGTATGGTAAAATAAACGTCTCACTCACCCTCACCCCACGAGTCGTACTTACTAAGCCCTCAAATTTTTAACTTTTATTATTTTTTTTTTATTTATTATATTTCAATATATATATTAATTTAGTCACATATTTTGAGTTAAAAATCAGCTATTACACACGCTGAATTTCAATAATCATCAATTGTTATTTCTATCATAATGATGTCTGAGTACTATTCGTAACTGATAATAATATCAATTAGCTGCCACCGATTATATAACGTATGATCCTGATGTTTAAAAATGCGTATTTTAAAATAAATATTATAAATATATTTTCGAGACGTCTGTGAATTATTTCTATCACTCGAGCTCGAAAATCATTTGAAATTAGTACTTCAGTATATTTATAACATGAAGGATATGCATTTAATTAATAAAGATTTAAATAGTAAAATTTACCAACTAGTAACTAAGATTGCAAAGCACACGGACCTCGGTCGTCCTATTAAAAAAAAAAAATAACATAATCAAAGAAACTATTTTATAATTGTAAAATACTTTGTTTTTTAATTAAGAAAAATTACAGACTAAATAATATAATAGTTAAATTAAATAAAATACTATATCAAAAAATTCATTAAACTTAAGCTTCACAAGCTAGATTTGACACCATTCTAAAATATAAATACTGCATTATTAAACTTTATATAAATATTTTATTATTAAGATTCCTAGACGGCTTGTTAATTTAATATTATATAATATAGTATAATATATATATATATATATATTAAATCTATATATATATTATATATAAATATATTAAATATAGTATAACTGAGTATATATGAATATGGATGGTATAGATATAATATATAATTATATAAGTATGTAATTTTATATGCCCAGGTTAAGACTCAAATAAAGTAATAATGAATAATAAAATAAATAATAATTTATTCAGATAATAATATATAATTATCATAATATATATAATATAATATATTGAATAATTAAATAATAATAAAGTGGATATCACAATGCAATTATTATAGACTAAAGGAAATTTAAGACGTATTTTTAGTTACTTAAACGTTTATATACTATAAATCCATACATAACTATATAAGCTCGCACTGAATTAAACGACAAGATGATATTTGTGTGAGAATGCCCTACGGGACAAAAATTCATCTAAATAAAACGATTAAATATGGGTTTGAGTAAGAAATGTCCCTAATGTTGGAAATTTCTCTCAGGTTTGGTTTTAAAAATGATTCACAAATTTTGGTAAAACAAACATGCACATTTAAACCTTTGTGTGAAAGAGTTACGCATGTTTAGACTTTGCAAGTATGTTTAATTTATCTAAGAGGGTCTGAGATAAACAAAGAGAAGATTACAATATCAAAAAACAATTACTTTTTCATATACGGTTATTTCACCAATATATTGTGAGAAAGAAAATACCAATTCAATCTCTCTCAATTAAATTTGGAACTATCACAGAGAATTATAATTGTCATTAGTTATATATAAACGTTAAAATATTATACATAATCTTTAAATTTATCAATAATATTAATTAGAATTAATAGGTATGAGTTATATATCTGTATGAATTCTTAAGCACATTAATATGATAATTATAATTTAGTTATAAAAAGTAATTGTAATCAGCCTTTAATCAGATTGATATCTGCAGTTTTCCTAATAGGACATGATAAAAAATGCTGTGAACGTGAATTAATGCAAGCATAGCAACAAAATTTCTAAGCCAATTGAAGATTTAATGTTAATTATTTGTTAATTAAATTAGGTTTTGATATAATTGTTCGCTTAAAGTTGTTCTTTGAATCAAACTTTACGAAATCGATGGAATTGAGGGATGGAGACGTACATCAACTCTTAGGCCCTAGTGTCGAAAGTAGACGTTCGAAGATTAACATAGAAGGTGGGCCGCCGCCAGTTTCAGTTGTGATACTTGGAATGTTTCCCATTAATCGCAACCACTCTGCAGTGTCGATTCCCTCAAGAGGGTCGAATCGGGGCCGAGGATTCTTGTTCCTTTGATATTTTAGTGAAATGCATTGTAACCAGGCAATTAATTCTGGATAAACCTCTTGAGCTTCTTGAGCTTCTTTCCAATTTTCATTCTATAATCAAAATTAGCAATTTCAAAATGATAGCATATATATGTAAATAAATGATTAAGCAATTTGATCTGCATATGTGGTAACAACTTGTCACACATAATTGAAAATACGTATTAGATGATACTAGTTGAGATTTTGGCATGAAGCTTGTAGGAAAGGTTTCAAATAAACACACTCTTTAGCCATATTGAGGAAAACTAATTAAACAAAAAAACAAGACAAAAAAAAAACAGATACAATTGCATGGCACATGAACATTTGTCTCGGTACTCTCAGACCCTTGAAATAAGGAGAAATAATAAAATATTTCCTCAACACCTTAATGTTATAAAATATAATAATAAAAAAGAAACATCTGGCATTAAGATTTTTGTTTACCATGCCTATTAAATAATAAAAAAAAAGATAACATACTGGGCAATAAGATTATCCTATACATTTATTTTTCAATGAACTAATTATCTAAATATTAATAATATGAAAAGAATTTAATATTTGGTGAATCATTATTCTCTGTTTTCATTTCATATTAGATTTCTATACCTTATATATTAATTTTATATCATTTTTAATTTATTAATAAGAAACTGTGTTACGAAATTTATAAACATAATCATATATTAAATATTACTACTTATTTAATTGAAGTTATCGTTAAACATATAGATAATTGCATATTTAGCGTATCTAATGTATAGAGTTATGGCGTTATAGCAGTGTTTAATTATAGTCTTTTTTTTTTTTTTTTGTTTTTTTTTGTTTTTTTTTTTTTTTTTTTATATATATTTGTACGTAAAACATTTATGTATAATTCAATAAGAATAGTTGTGTGGTGGATTATATATCTATAAATAAGTGAAAATTTGGACACTTCATAATTTTTTTCTGGTTCATTTCTTTAATATTTTTTTTACCTTTTTTTTCTTCATTGCAGTTATATTTAAACATTCCATACTAGTTTCATGAAAATTGAAAACCACCACTTAATTTTATTATAATAATTAGTATATTTGATATAGCTAGGTAGAATTATCAAATTTGATACTCGGGTCATTAGGTACATGCGATATGTCCAGCGCTACAGCAAATAATTCACAGTGCTGAAATATATATATATATATATAAATGAGTATATATATATATTATATAATATAATATATAAGAATAAAATTATTCATATATTAATAATATAATTAAAATTATAAAAAATATATATTATCTAAATAATAAATATATATATATATTAATATATATATTATATAAACATTATTATAAATTATAACTATATATCTATAAATATTATTAATATATTAATATATTATATAATATATATATATATTAATATGATATATAGTATAAATAAATAAAGACCCATACATATAATATTTAACTAATTTAACAGTTTTTTAATATAATAATAATAATAATTGTTTTTTTTTTCTTAAGTTGCGCTTATAATTTTAGTAATAAACGTTATTAATTAAATATTAATTATTATTATTACTAATTATTATTCTTATCATAATTATATGATTATTATTATATTATTAATATAAGTTAATATTATTATATATAAATATATCTCAAAATAGAAAATAATTTAAAAGAAAGTATGGGTCATATTTATATTTAAGGCCGTTTACCAAGTTTTACCTAGTTTTTTTATTAATTAATTTATATTATTATTATTAATTATATAATTTATTATTATTATTATTATATATTAATTTAATCATTATTATATTAATCTATTAAATTGCTTCTATTATTATTATTAAATTATTCTATTATATTAATTTCATTTGTATTTTTTTATTATTTTTAATAATACATAACACGTTGATATCATTAATTAAGCACTGAGTATTAGTTTTCCTCACATATTGGACCCTGTAGTAGCTATACTCTAAGAAAATAAGTATATCACACAAATTACTAATTATACTATCAAAAACTTATACTATAATATATAATTATACTATACTTATAATCATTATTATTACAGTAGTCTAGGATAAAAGATATACATGGGAAACTGACAATATATAAGGAATAAAAAAGGTGGTTAAAAAGATGGGAATCCTGTGCAAAATTTATATACGAGAGGTAAATATATAATATCTATGATATATAATTAGCACACAAATACACATAAATCGAAGAATTCAGAGATAAGACTGCTTTCCCAAACGACCAAACCAAGTTACGACAATAAGAATGGGCGTAGGATTGAACCATAACTTACTTACGCAATATCCCAGGCAGAAGCTCCACCACGAAACAAACAAATTTACAAATAAGAAAACTAACACCCTCCCACACTGTGCGGCGCGAGTAGGGAGCGCGGGAGGGATTGAGCTCTCCGCGTGACAACCCAAATCTCTATTGTACGACTATTCTTTACCACCAGGATTTGTTGCTCCTCCTCGTCGAGACCCATGTCTCAGCCTATCCTCCCCATCTAATTGACATTCCAATATCAACCGCCTCGAGTAAAGTACATAATTTCTGCCATAGAATGAAATTTCATCATATTTATAACATGTCATGGGCCAACAGCTTCCATCAATGGAATTGTCGTGGCTACTACTCTAATTTTGAAGAACTTGTTCAACTAATAAACATATACAGTATATGTACACAAAAGTTCTTATGTTTGCAGGGACTTCGACTATGTTGTAGTGACTTCTTTCAACTGTCGGAAAATAAATCGCCGCTAAACCTCTAATCTGTCTACTGATTTCTCTGCAGTCCCTCTTCAAACGTAGACTTTATGCAGGTGGCAGCACGCTATTCATTGCTCCACGCGACCTTACTGTCTGCTGACTCTCCACTTGCGCTTGCGCAGTGAGTGAGCTTTTACTTAAGGTCGACTTAGCTGATGCTTTTTAAGCGGCTCCCTACTCCATATTATACTAGGAGACTTCAACCTTCGCTACCCCTTATGAGGCGACTCTTTAACCTCGTCTAAATCTAAGATCCTTGTAGATCTTCATAGGCATCCTTTTCCCTGGGATGCACCTTAACACAAGATAATCGGGAGAAGAAAAAACTCTACAGGCAAGATAAACGGAACTGCACCAGCCCAAACATGATTATTTTTAAAGCAAATGCGGCGAGATCTAGCTGAATCAATTGCCAAATGATTAAACAATACTTTCGAACTTATACTTGAACTGTCAACTCCACAACTCGCCTATCTTTTTCAGTGTGGAAAGTTGTACAGAAAATATTTTGCAGCTCCAACAACTCTCCACCCAGTCCTCCGTTATGGGCCTGATATAACCGACACGATCTCTGCTCCAGCAGCTGTTGCAGATGCATTAGGTTATAGTTTTGCTAGCCACTTGAGCTATTCTCGCTGTTCTGAAGCTTTTCAAATATTAAGAATTAACACTACCGCCAGACTTTTCAACAGCTAAAGTTGAAGATCATACCTATAACCGCCTTTTTACACTCGTTCTCCTAATCTGTCTCTCGCCGTTGCTGCTACTCCTAAAATTGATAGTACTGAGCGGAAACAAAAGAGTTGGCACCAAACGAAAAATTCCTCGTTAAAATATATGGCAACTGAATTCCTAAAGCAGGACACATCGACTCCCGCTGTAAAAAACGCAACTCAGAAGAAATCTCACTGCAGATCTAATCCTGAGACAAAAGCATCGACACCAATAGATTGTCCCCAATCTACCACATCTGTCGAACAACTCACCAACCAGCGTTCTAATAGCCTGCTGGATTATTCCAGCTCTTTCGAATTCTCTCCTAACTCTTCCTTCTAGTTTCCAACACATCACTCCCTAAATGATTATATAACCTACTGGATCACATGGATTCGAGTTCCCGAATGGAGCTGGATGTTACGATCACCTCTCCTTCCAAAGTTCCTGAGAGAGATGAATAGAAAACCGTTTAACGCTAACATCGCAAACGCTCCGAAAGGGACCCAGAGGTCTCCCATCCTAACTCAGATTGTCCAGCCTTCTTCCCAAGTCACACACCTGCTGGCTCACTGACAAAGCCTCCAGCATTAAACTCTCGTACTTCATAGAACCTCTGAAAATCACCGAGTGACCCTTTAACTATCCCAAAGGAACCTATATTGGATCCCAGTCTCAAACTTCAACGCCGTCACAAAAAGGTTACCCTTTCCCGGTGACACCTTCTTACACTGTCTACACGGAAACAGCCCAATACTTCCAAGCAATTTCTGAATTTGCTTGCTTGGTAGATACTGACATCGCTCCAACTCTTAACTATGAGCATTCTGGTTGTTCTTCTAGCGACCAACTACGTCCACAATAACATTGACTTAGTCGAACTCAATCTACTTTGTATTCCTGGCGAAGCCCCTCCACCAAATACCACAGGAAACTGCCCCCCGAAGCGGTCTTACAACCCAAACCACTGTTGTGCTCCTATTCTTTACCACCAGGAAATATTGCTCATCCTCATCAGGGCCCACGTCTGTCTCTCCACACCATCTGATTCCTCTTCCGACATTGTCGCTAGCCACATAAGAGACTAATGCCTCAAGAAGGCCATCTTCAAAATACTCATAGCAACGCAACATGGCCACCTTCCTTCAATGAAATTGTCGTAGTTACTATTCTAATATTGAAAACTTCGCTTAACTAATAAATTTATGTAAATCAAAGTGCATATGCTTGCAGGAACTTCGACTATGCTATCGCGTCTTCATCCAACCGTCGAAATTAAAAATCTCCGCTAACATATATACAATGTGGTGACAATAATAGGGAAGGCGCTGGAATTCTCATGTCTGTCCCTTATTCTTCAGTCCCTCTTCGAACTAGACTTCATGCAGTGGCATTACGAATCCATCTGTCCACCGATTTCACCGTATGCTCGATCTACTCGGCTCCCAGTAGGGTTTACTAGGGCCGACTTAGTCGACCTTTTCCAGTAACTGCCCCCTCCAGTTGTCATATAAGATGATTTCAAACTTCATCACCCCCTCGTCATTCCGTCACCTCGCCCAAAGTTAAAAATCTTGTCGATCTCCTAGCTCCATTTTCTCTGGAGTGCTAAACACTGGACTCCCTACTTATGAACGTTTAGACACACACTACTCAACCTGTATAAACTTTTTTTACTCCCATTCTCTTTAGGATCGCTTCACATGGTCTCACTTCGATTATTTGAAAGGAAATGACCATTACTCGATAGCTTTATGCAAACTCACACTGAGCCCGGTGTTAGAACCTCACTCAGGCTGGCGTTATGATTGAGCGGAGTAGGACCCTTTTTATCTATTCAATGAGCAGTTTCCAACCATTGACATGGCCTTTTAACTTCTTCCAGCAAGTTATCATTACAGCTGCAGAAACTTGGATCCCACTGTGTCTGCCTCGGACAGGCGATCGGCAATCCCTTGGTGATCCGAGTGTCATAAAAACTATAAACTAGAAGAAAATCTATAAACAATATAAAAGGACCCGCACCACTCCAACATGATTGTTTTCAAAGCGGCTGCAGAGAGGTCTCGCCGAATCAACTGCCAAAAGCATAAACTATATTTTCGAGCTTATACTTCAACTGTCAACTCCACAACTACCCTTTCTTCAGTGTAGAAAGTAGTACAAAAAATATATCCCCTCTCTAACAGCTCTCCACACAGTCCTACGTTAAGGGACCGTATAACCGATACTGTGTCTGTTCCAGCAGCTGTCCAAGATGTATTACTTTATATGTTTTCTAGCCATTAAATTTCTTCCCGCTATATTGAGGAATTCCAAAAAATAACTATTAAAATTGCACTTCAAGACTTATCAACGGTGAAAGGAGATCATACCTATAACCGTCTTTTAACACTTACATTGTGTCAAACTACACTGGCGAACTGCAAAGACGGTGCCTCCGGCCCAGACATTATCTTGTACAAAATGCCACGTCATATTCGCCCTTCTGCATCAGCGTTCCAACTGGATCTATATAATATGATCTGGATTGAATCATATTTTCCATCTGTGTGGAAAACAGCATTTGTAGTCCCCATTCCTGGACTTGAAAACAATCCGAAGTTGGCAGACAACCAATCTCGCTGACTTTCAAACGAGCAAAATAATGGATAAAATAGTTGCTTGCCAACCTCTCCCTGATCTGGAGAGCCGCCAGGCTTTCTCAAACTTCCAGTTTGGCTTCCGCAAACACAGTGTCTTTTATGACCTTGAGAAAGCTTATGACACAACATGGAGAACCGGAGTCCTCCTTAAACTCCGCACGCTAGGTTTCCGAGGCCAGCTGCTTCTCTTACTTAAATGCCTACTGTCAGACGTATCCAACCAGGTTTGATGTTCAGCTGTTCTATCACGCCGTTTAACTCTGGATGAAGGTGCTCCACAGAGCAATGTCCTTAGTGTATTTTTATTGCACTCGGATTAAATGACGTCGTTACTACTATCCCAGCGACGGTCAGGTTATCCCTGTATGTTGGTGACCTGGCGTTATACATTGCCTGTGCCGGACTATCATTTCTTGAACAACTCCAACTAGCCATTGAGAACATTTCACAAAGGGGTAAACTCCCATGGCTTCCAGTTTTCACCAGCCAAAACCTCAGCAGTACTATTTCGGAAGAAAGGAAGTCAAACTTAACCTTATATGGTTCGCCCATTCCTGTTACTTCACAAGTCAGATTTCTGGGCCTCTTTCTGGATGACCACCTGACATACGCACAACACATTAAAACACCTGTAAACCACTTGTCATCGTGTGCTTGACCTATTGCGTCATCTCACCTCTAAAACCTGGGGCCCTATTCACAAATCCCTTTCACGTCTCCACATCGCCCTAATCGATCGAAGTTGGACTATGGCTGCGTAATATATGGTCAGGCCTTCCCAACTCTACTACACCTATTAGACCCCCTCCAAAACGAGGCGATCCGTTTCTCCACGGGTGAATTGCGATCTTCCTCAGTTATACCTAGAAGTTGAGGTCGATGTATAACATATGCCTCTCTCTTTCAAACATCCAATTACAAAACCTGAGTGATATTTCATTTATATATAAAGTTACCAGATGTTCTTTATATTTTCAAACTTTTAAAATTATTCTGCATGCGTGCGTGTGTAATTTCAACACTCCTTAAAGTTGCTGCCTTTCTCTTATGATAAAGGATATACACCTTGGCTATTCCCATCTGCCTGTTCCTGTCCTTTCTTTCGAAATCCAGTCACCCTGCAGCTTTGTTAAAAGCATCATTCTTGTCACACTCTGAAGTTCAAGACGGATCCATTTCAGTGCTTAACGACGGCTCTAAACAGGGACGGTGTGGGCGCGCCTGCCGTATTTCCTGACAACCTCCTCCTCTCCCGTAACATCGTCCCTTCAAACTTTATAATGTTGCAATAAACTAATAGTCTGCCCATAGTAATGTAGATTGGGATGCGTGCTCTCTCGAATTTTATTCCTTAAATAAGACCACCCTTTTCATTTATTCCGATTCCCTCAAAGCCCCCTCCTCTAAAAACACAATGGTATCGAGAGCGATAAGAAGAAGAGAGCACCCATCAGCAAGAACAATTTCTCAAGCTGCTTCACTTTCGCAAAAAATGAATAAAACTTTGTTGGACCCAACTCTCACGTACGGGTGACTGACAAGAAACCGCTGACAGAGAAGTCAAAGCAAACTCCTCTTCTTTCCGTAGCTGTTCTCGGTAACTCCCTGATGACATTCGACAAGATCGCCTTCCATCAACTGCTTTATTGAATATGCGGCTGCTCTTCGCCAAGGCATTTCCGGATCTCGCTGAAAAGAATGGCTGGGGAAAATATCGGGCGAGGACGGAAAGGCGTAGGAAATATAGGAAATGGCCCACCAGAGATATTGGCAACTAGCAGTATAAGTTTATTACGGTTGCTCAGCTGATCGATATGATCGCTTAGACAAAAGAAAGGATATCCTCGCACGCCTCCGCATTGGCACACACCAATATCGCTCACAGCCACTCCCCTCCCCCTGTAAATTTTGCAGGCGCCACTCGCCGCAATCTGTTCAACACATCTTCATTGATTGTCCTAAACTGGAATCCATTTGCCATCGCCATATTCCTACTGGACACTACTGGGCTCCATTAAACAACCTAGGATCCAACCGGCAATCCCAAGCTTTAGTCATAGATTTATGGCGTGGCCACATTCAAGGTGAATGTCCAGTTATATTTCACTATCGAACTAACAGAACGTGAAAATTCGTTGTATATTGCATAATTTACCATAAATTTTTTCTTGACAAGAGCATAAAAAGAATTGTTGAAAACTCAGACTTTGTAATAGTTGGATTTCCAACGCGCATTGGGTGGCACTCCTTTTATGTGCCTGGTGGGTCCTGTACACCCACTCAAAAAAATAAAAGTTTAATAGTTACCTTCGCAACAGACTATATTCAATCCTCTAAACGATAAAATGAAGATCATGTAAATAATTAATAAAATAGATAATAATAAGTAATAAAGAAATAAATATTATGAGAGCAACGGACGTTCAATAATAATGAGTGAATAATAATTTAATATAGATATAATTATATTTAAAGAATAAAAAAGTATAATAGAAAGAAATAAGAGAAGTTAGAGGAATAATAATAATAATTTGAATTAATAAAAGCATTAAGCGGAGAGGGGAATGTTAAGATGGTTTGGACTCTGGAGAGAATGGAGGAGCAGAGTGTGGTTAGGAGAGTTTGGCGAGGCGGCCAGGGAGAAGAAGGAAGAGAGAAGCAGGGAGGACAAGAGAAGCGTGATGGATGGAATAGAAATGTGGAAGACGAGAGATGAGGGTGGAGGAAGTAGCAAGGTGTTGCAGAATAAATGGAATGAGGAGGTGGGTGAGGCGGGATGAAGGAAATATGTATTAGGGGAGCTGCCCGTACCACTACCCCGCTTAAGCCGGAATAAAAAACTATCGTAATTAACTAATAATCATATATATATAAATATTAATAAAATAATACATAATAAAAATATATAATAAGGATAAATATATCATATAATAATATATATATAATATATATAATATATATATATTATACTATATATATAATATACTATTATACTATATATATATATAATATATATATTAGTATATTAATATATATATTATATAATATATATCCTGTTGATAATCCTCGAAAATAAAAGACAAGAAACCTAATAAACATATGATGAAATCGCCTATGAAAATTTGCTCATGGAAAAAAAGTGTATATTTTTTTTTATTCTTTTTTTAATATATCTCCAAAACTACTATAGGCGCAACAAAAATAATAACATATGGAATCAACGTATGAAATTTGTATTAAAAAAAAGAATTTTTTTTTTATTATCTAAAAATAAACAATAGAAATATCCCTTCCAACGAAATTTGGCTTTGGTTGTTTGCCATCTTCGGGGGGCTCGAGCCGGTGGGGACAGAGGGGGACGATGTCCCCCCCGTCGTCCGGGTGGCGAGTAAGTCTTAGGAGCCCCTTTGTTATTTCATGTAATAATAATAATAAATCTTTGAGTTTACCCGGGGGTATTCTTTTAGTTAAAAAAAATGGTGAAACTTACCAAAGCACTTCCATAATAGCTTAAAAATTACGTGTTGACCAACTATATATATATTATATTATATATATATATATTATTATTATATATATCATATATTATATATATATAATATATATATATATACTATATATATAAATATTATATATATATATAATAATATATATATATATATATAATATATAATATATATTTAAATATGATATATTATATATATTATATTTATATATATATATATAATAATTATATATATAATATATAGTGATATATATATATATAGATATATATATATATATATATAAAAATATATATAATATACATATATAATATATATATATATATATATATATATATTATAATATAATATATAATATATATTATATTATTATAATATACATATATATATTATAATATATATATTATATATATTATATATTATATATATATATATAATATATATATAAATATTATATATATAGTATAATTCTTTCTTTACATCTATGTCTAATGTTTTTTCCATAAATTTACAAAACTTACCTTTGACCCACTTATTTTTTTATGATATCACCACTAAAACTTATATAAAAAATAACAAAATGAAAAAAAAAACCTATTACTCTTATCATCCCCCTTACATCAAATGATACAGTAATCTAATCATTAATAGAATTTGTGTGCCTGTATGCTGTTAGCATTGTTGTGAATCTTGGGCTCCCATGTCTCAAGATGGGAATCGTGTTTGCTGGCGGCCTGAAAGTTTTTCACGTGTAAAATATGACCATTTATTATACAAATACAAAATTTGTAAAAATTATTTTAATTAAAAATGAAATTTCTGACTAAAATTTCACGAGGATTCTAAATATGGTATTTGTTTCGTACAACCGTATCTTTAGCCTACCACATTCGAGAGACTTTACTTTTATTGTGTTTCTGTATCTTTTATTTATTATTATTATATTTACCTTTCAATATTCCCCTCAAATAACCTACCCCCCCCCTCCCACACTATAATATATTAATTATATATAATATACTAAATATATATATATATATTAAATATATATATATATATATATATATATTATATTTACTCTAGTCATTATATTCATCACCAAAATTTCGTTTATGACTACAACATTAAATCGATCCTATTTCTTAAAACTTACTTCTCTTTCTCTCCTCTCTTCTCCTCTCTCTCCTCTCTCTCTCTCTCTGCTCTCCTCCCTCTCTCTCTCTCTCTCTTTTTAAATATATATCCTATCACTTTAATTTTTTTTATTGCTAAACAAAAATTTTTTCGAAATTTAACTCAAAAATATTAAAAATAAGAAAATACCAACTTTAAAGCCCAGATATTACTGGACAATCTTCAGGACCAAAAATTTTCATTGAGATAATCTTACCTATCAGGATAGTTAAAATATCAAGTAATCAATAAATTTACAACTAGTCATCAAATTATAACACATCCCCAGTGCCTCTAAACCTCCAACGGTTATCCTACCCACCCTCGCACACGCGCGCCATTTTCATTTGCCATTTTTTTTATTTTTTTTTTTGGCGGACGGGGAGGAGGATGTATAGATAAATGTATATCGGAACATATTTTCACTCGAAATATATAAATATATTTTTTAACTCATTCCTTGGTAAGTGAAAGCGTGCCCTGTATTTGCAAAAATGGATCATATTTTGGCCAAAGCATTGAGACTCTCACAATAGTATTAGGTTACCAAACTGAAAGGAAAAATTAATGGTATATTAAGCCCCAAGGGGTCCAACAACTGATTTATGAAGAATTTCTTTCTGGAAAATATCTGTCATGGCTGCCCATTCCAGTCCTTCTACCCACAAATATCCATAGAAAATCACAGAAGAAATAAACCAAAAAATGTTTCTGTCCCAATTATATTATAATAATTCAAAACGTACTTTTTTTTGTTTTTATTTTTTTGGGGGTTATATTAATATTATATATTTACAATTATTATTGCTGTTATTATTATTATTATTATTTTATTATTATATATTATATTAATTAATTATCATTAATTATAATATATATATATAGTAATATATTTAAGGGACTAAGGGCGGTGGTAGTTGGGTTGGACTGCCCACTACACCTATCTCTTGCGTAGGATTGACTATAATGCATGACTCATCGGAGAATTTCATGGTATGGTCGCTTTGCATCAGCCGAAACACGGACCGGATCTAATTTTCATCTGCGGCCCGGAAGAGTTGTGTAGGAATAGAATCGTTCAATGGGTACATGGAATTGTCAGAGAATAAGAATGGTTAGAGAAAGAGAGGATCACGAGAGTAGTGATTTGCCAGAAAATGATTTAGAAAGGGACAGATATTTAGATGAATTTGCTCGCATTCGCTGAGAGCCTGAACACAATATATAGTATTTATGGAAAGAGATATAACGGTTTGAAATAAATCTGAAAAGCAGTGATTGTGGTGTCAAGGATTGTGTGTGTGCAATGGCTGTTGTGGAACAGGAATAAATCATGGGGGAGAGAAGGAGTTGCAATTTTTGCGGTATAGTGGAGACACTTGTGGGCACGTGAGCTATGGTTAGACTTTTAGTGATAGCTGTGATATCCTAAAGAATTCAAATGGTTTAAATTTCAAGTTTGAGAGAAAAGTCAAGGTATGTGTGTTGTTGACGATAGATCCGATACATGAGTGGAAATTCGGTTGAAAGACGAAAGTGCACGATTTTTTTGGGATAATCTGGAATGATGGTTGTTGGATGGCGCGGGTGAACAGGATCAGAAGCTTCGATTGATAGTGTTTGGGGGACCTGAATGGACAGATTGATAGTGTTGGGATAGGTGATCAAAAAGAAGGGATGCCCTGTATAGGACTAAGGTAGTATTCCATAATGACGTCCAAGATGTGCGGCCGTGAAGGAAAATGAAATGGTAGGAATAGGATGACATTGATTTCTGTAAGAGAGAAGTATGTGTTCTAAGTATAATGTACTTTCTGTTCTAATACGTGCGGAAGAGGTAATAATCCAATAACAGCGGGCTGGTTTAGTGTCTTAGAGTATAGGTGCTAGAGTAGAGATAGGTATCTCTGAAGTGAAAAAAGCTCAGAACCACATGATATAATTTTTTGATACGCTTGGAAGTGATAAAGGAGAGATTGCTTTGAGAGTATGTGGTTTGGTATAGAAGATGGTTTAAATGTCAGTGAGGAGTTTAGGAGTGAAATATGGGGCAAGCTAATTACTGGCATTAATTATATGTGAAACGATATGTAAATGTTCTGATGATAATAAATCCTAAGTTAGCTGGGAGCCGCCTTTGATGAAATAAGGCACGAATTAAATGTTACGGTGACATACGGAAGATGAAGGTGTAGTTTTCTTGGAGAGGATAAAATAAACATCTGCTGGAAAGGAAGTGACTAGTTTATAAAGGTGTACAAAATGGTAACTAAGGATTAAAGTTTTTTAGTTTTTGGAAAATGTAGGAAACGGGCGTCGCAAGATAGAGGAAATCAAGCGGCGGTGGAATGAATAGATAAGAAAAAACAAGTTGAAATGAACCAGAATCTGGGCAATGTCCAGAGATGAGGAAGCAATTGGATTAGCAGTTTAATATATTGCAAAAAGAAAAAAAGATATGTTTAGTATTCTTTTTCTAAAAAGGATAAGGAAGTCATATTGAAATAAAGTTTTTAGAACAGTTAGTTTTTGTTGCGCACGAAAATGGGAAAGAAGCCTCAGAAGCCAAGCGGTTAAAAATTAAAAATAACATTGGCACAAGGTCCGTAGGATTAAATTGTATATTTCTTAGCATAAAAGCAATTGGATTGAGATGTTCATAATAGTACACGATCTTGGGACATTATCTTTATTCAAGGACTCTATCTAAGACAAATTAAATCCTATACTATATTACCGATACGCCGCTCGGTTCTATTTATTTCTTAGAGTGAACGAAGATGAAATAGATAAGGATTATCGAAGGTGCTTGGAGATCTTGATTGACAAAGGATTTGAGGCAGTATGAGGATAACACCTATATGGAGCAGTATGCTTACCAAGAAAGGGACAGCTGTATGCGAGACTTGCCTCTTCTGGAAGAGGTCAACGCAGCGAAATATTGGCTGTTAAACGTAATTGAAAGCAAATTATAGCGACTGATTAAAACCTGGAGCTTAGAATTAGGATGCAATAAAGGATGGTAAGGTGGCTGCGGCGTTGTTTAAGACGTGATGATCCAGTAATGGCCGGGATGTGAGGCGAGCATGTGTGGAAAGAACACTTTCGAAAATCGTGCATAATATTAGGGCAAGGTAATGAAGACTGAGGTGGCACTAGTGATATGTGTCTCGAAGGTTCTGTATTCGGTTTCACAATAGGAATGAGGTGATTTGGAGCGCTCGTAGGTTATCGATTAGCTGAAGCCGAGGGATTAGTAATGGTAAGGAGACTGGGATCACAACGAGTATGGTAGAGTAAAAGATGGTAAGAGTCATGCATGTTGCATAAATAGTATGAATTACTGGTGAAAATGGATCAAGAACGGACGTGCGGAGGAGAGATTGGTGATTGATTGGATGTTTCTGAGGAAGGTTGTGTGAGATAAAGCGTACTCTCTCAGGAAGAGGCGGAATGTTGAGTAATTCTAAGACGGCATTGGAGGGTGGAGAGCTGGGTAACCTTGCTAGTCAACTTCCTTTGGGTATATAAGTGTGGGTCAAGGGAGATAAGGGGAACTGTAGGAGACATCAATATGTCAGGGAATAGTCACCGCGTGGTGTTATATAGAGAAGTGTATGTCCATAGAGAGAGGAGGATTTATATGGCGTGGCACCTATCTGGTGTGTCGTGGACGGTCGAGTATGAAAGAGTGTACGTGGTCTCGAGTGAAGGAACGACTGAAGAGTATCTCGATTGGTTGAAGAAACAAGATGCTGATTTTAGGTAAAGTGGTAGAGGATGTGGGGTAAGTTCAATCATTATTAATCTATTGAAGCAATTTTCCTGATGTCATGAATGAAGGAGAAAAAGGAATAAAGTTGTTATTAGGTTCCTCTAATGGTTTATTTAGCAAACAGACATGTGATGATTTATGATTTCCAGAGGGTTAAATTTAGGTGTTCATTCATTAAATTAGCAATATAGGCAGGTAAATCCCACTTTTCTTGTATTACACAAAGTGGTAGGCTTCTGAATGGGGATATTAGTCAAAAGATAAGTAGCTAGATAAGTGAGGATAAGTTTCTCTGTGACGGCAGTATTATAATATATATTATATAATATATATTATATATAATAAGTAGAAATATATATATAATAATAATTATATATAAATAGTGTGAGTTTAAGATAATAAATATATGCTGTGCAAAAAAGGTGATTTTTTGTCCGTTTAGTATTAATAGGTGGCCAAAAGGACCCGAACTCCGGCCCAAAAAATTGCACTCTCCGGGAAC
Source organism: Trachelipus rathkii (assembly GCA_015478945.1). Classification (NCBI taxonomy): domain Eukaryota; kingdom Metazoa; phylum Arthropoda; class Malacostraca; order Isopoda; family Trachelipodidae; genus Trachelipus; species Trachelipus rathkii. The sequence continues at coordinate 73,563 of JABUQX010041067.1, read as the reverse complement.
GTGAGGACAGGAGTTGTGTTCTCGTACCCCATTGGGTATTCAATTTGAAGTATAAATGGGATGGGAGTTAATTAAATAAATTGAATTAGAGGTTGTGAAGGGTGGCAGGGTGAGGTGTTAGAATGATGGAGAATGGAGTGTATAGAGTGGAGGGTGCCCTATCTTTATATGCAGAAAGAATGATTGGTATCTGTGTGATGAAATACTGAAGAGAGATATTGAGAAGTATTGATAGATGGAGATATGGCAGGTATAGGTTTAAGTGTTAAAAGTGTAGTGGCGTCTGGAGAAGTGAACGTTGATGTTGAGTAAGGTTGGTAGTATGATGTGTTCGATTTCGGTGAGGATTTTAGCCCTTTATAGGTAGATTGAAGTTATGTAGATTGGTTGGAGCAGTCATGGACAAAGTGTCTAGATTTATTAAATTAATTTCGGTGAGGTATGTGTTTGTTTAACGACCCATTAGGGCAAGCAGTGCCGTTGAGTTTCGTACCTCAATGAGAGCATCGGCACGAGCATGGGAGGAAGATGAATGGTTTCTAATAAATCTTGTTGTTGTAGTAGTGGTTCACCGCCGGTGATATGAATGTGCACTTTGGGAGCTATGACAGGTGTGAAGTGAGGATATACTGAATGTGTTAACCTGTTAGTTATATTGAATATATAGTGTAGCGAGACTATGTCTGGATTATATTAGGAAAGTATAGATCTTAAAGTCAATGTGTTCAGATGGACAATTTAGGGGTACGTGCTAGGTTTGAGAAGAATTTTATTATTAAATTAATGAGGAAATGACATTAATTTATAGAGAGTTAGTGGAGGTATGCAAAAGATGATGCGGATGAAAACGCAGGGCATTAATATGATAAATGTTAAGTTGAGATAGGTTTTGTATCATGTGGAAAGGTAATGAATTAGGTAATCGGTTGGTATATAAATAGCGGATGTATATATATATAGTAGTAAGTGAGTGTGTGGGAACCTGAACCGTGATATGGTAATTTAAGGAACCCGTACAGCCAAAAAAAGATTGGGATTGAGTCCAGATTAATAAAGTTAAATGTTTATGCTTTAGATTATGAGAGATTAAAATGTTGAGTTTTGGCAAAAAGCGAGAGGAATAGGTTAGCTATGGATTATAGTGAAGTAGTATGGCGTATTATTTATTTGATGTTGATTAAGGGTGGGTAGTTATTATTTAATGCTGTGTGATCCTCAACTTTGAGATGTATCTCAAGGTATTATTATAATGATACTCCATTATATCACTTATAACGTTATTCTACTCCCTATGTCTCGTGGACTTCTCCTCTAGAAAATTTTTTTCATACACCAAGCAAGGCGGCTGAATCGAGCATATTCATGTAGTGAAATTCTTTCTCTACTGAAGACTCGAAGTTCTTATTCTAATTTATAACATAGAAATGGTACAGGATCAGGTGCGCGCGTACAGGTCTGGCGTTTCCTTTCTTTCTCTGATTCGGTTTATAGTGCATGTTCTGCTGACTGGTTATTCCTATTTCACGAAATGCTCACTTGATGGTCGCACTCTTCCTCATCACTACCACACATCATAATGAGAAAACAATATAGACAAGGTGACATATAAGAAAAGCAAATTAAAAGAAATAGACAGAACACAGAGAAAACTTAATTTTAAAAAGTAACATTGACATAAGGATAAAATAAAAAATATTTATTTATCCTTAAAATAAAAATATATATTTATAAATAATATAATAAACAAATTAAAAAGCTCATGCATTTATTAATTTCCTTATAAATATATATTCCATGTATATTTTAATATTATTATTATTATTATTTATTATTAGTTATATATTATTATTAATTATTATATATTATTATATTATTTATTATTATATTATTATATTTAATTTATTATTTAATTATTTAATTTATTATTATTATTTTAATTATTATTATTTTAATTAATATATATTATTATTAATTAATATCATTAATTATTATTTAATATATTTATATAATAATATTATTATATTATTATTATATAATTTTATTAATTATTATTTAATTATAATTCATTCACCGTTCCCCAAAGACTGGGATTGCTAATTGTTGTGTTCGAAAATCTATTTCACCGTGGAAAAGCTAGATATAAGTTAGTAGAGCATAATTATTTGACACAAGATTCGAAAAGAGAAAGGTCTGTCTTCTTTACAGTAAATTTGAAATAATACTTCTTTAATATTTATGTGAGATAATAGTTTACAGTTCTTTTGAGAAATATCAATCACCCAAATTACTTTCATCGTGGTGTACATGCGTACGTGGACACTCACTTATTGTTTCATCTCTAGTAATGTGAGGGCTTTCATCCCTTTGCTCAGGTGGATTCACAAGTAACTATTACCATAACTCCACTCTCTACTCAATAAAAACCCCGCCATTTCATCCTATTATGCACCTTTCTTCTCGCCTCTGGCCAAACTAAATTATTACATGATTTCTCTCTTACTCATGTCCTTTTTTTATGTACTCTAATATTTACTCTACTTTATTTCTTCCATTATGGTGTTCTTCATGTGTGTTATACGTTTTATATTAATTCTCCATACTAATCTCACTTAACCTCTATCCATACCTTATTCCAACTAGTATTATTGACCAATACCAATTTTTATTACTCATACGAAATCTATTCATTTTATATGTCTCATACATTATTATCCTCCTTTTCATTCTTTCACCACCAACACCACATTACTTCTTTAATATTCATGTTTACTTATTACTCTCAATATATTTTATTATACAATTCGTTACTTCAATTCTTTTAATCAACTCTTTATATCATCAGCTCTCTATCTTAAGATTATTATGTCCATATATTCATCATACAATCATTGTATTTATAGATCATATTTATTCTTAATTTTCCTACTATATTTATATATATTATCATTATTTATTTTATTTATAAATTATATTAATATAATATTATTAAATATTATTAAATTATATTTTATAATTTATTTATATTAATATTTAATTTAAATATTATAATTTATTATTTAATATTAATTATATTTAATTATTAATTTATATAATTAATATTTCAAACATTTTTTTTATTTATATTATATTTATGATTATATATATTTATATAGAAAAGATTATATATATTAATATTTATATAGTAATTGATTATTGAGATTCTTCTTAGTTGCTATTCTTTTCATTCACCCTTCCTCTTTAGCCTCCCTATAGAATTGGTATTGTTAAAGTTCTTATTATCAAGCATCGTGTTAAATAGAAAATGCATTAGTTTGTGATTTAGAGAATCATTACATTAAAACGATTCGATTTAAAGAAGCCCAGCTTATTCTTAACCTGCATTATTTTACTTATCATCTTCTGTAATCCATATTTTAATTATTAAGTTTGTGAGAGATCTTCTTGACTATCATATAGTCACATTCATCTCATCATTTACCCAAATAGGGATTTTACCCAATGGGCGGTTCACTGATATCCCTCATTATTCTATTGGTATATATCAGTCAATGTAATGGGTCATCCCCTTGGCACCTTATGATTGTAGTGATGTCCAATCAACCATTTGTTCCCCCATACTAAAAAATTCCCACGCCATTCTCTCATCTATTCATTTGCACCTATTATTTCTATCTTGCCTCTGCCATATTAATTACTCAATTTTCATTATTATGCTCTCTATTTCATGTATACTATATTATTTCGATTTATATTTTTTTAATTGAGCTTCAAATTCCAATTCATTTTATCATCATTTTATTACGGTCTCCTTCAGCCGGTCGTATTTACCTCTAATATCTCCAATTCAACTTCTCATCACTTATTTACCATTACCGCTTTAAACCATAATCTACTGGTATTTATCTCATAGTATTATCTATTTTCCACATATCTATTATGACCTGTGCATCCTCAATCTAGGCTTCATTATTATCTCCATCATGGAGTCTATAAAAGTTTTTACTTCTACTGTATAGTCTAAGAATACTTATCTATTATTCTATCTTTCATTTATCTATATATCGTTTAATTTATCTTATCTTATTCTAACTTTTTCATTCAAATTTCATTTTTCTCACAATTCAATAATCTCAACCTCCTTAAATTGATTTTATTGAGTTATTATTCACTTATTCGGTTAGTTGAGGGTAATATTCATATCTAAATATTTCATAACTATTATTTAGATCTTATTATTTAATTATTTAGATAATATTATATCTTCATTATTATTATTATTATTATATAAAATTAGTCTGGGTTACCTTCTGTCATTATCCTTATCATTTCCCTATGAGTTTACTACCAATATTATTTACACGTGTCACTAGATGTGTATAATTTACTTCATTCTATTCCGTCAGCCTATGATATTTAGAACCCATTATGCTACAACTCAAACATTTAGTCGTCCATTTGTGCGATAGTATTCACCTGCAAACTGATTATTTTATTGCAACTTCATAGGACATCCATTTATTCTGCCATTCTAACAATTCTATTCTCTAATCTTAATCTACTCATTTATTGTGCAATTTCAGTTCCGTTCCCATTATTCATCCATTATATCAATGTATATATAATACCCTTAAATTTAATTATATATTATAATCTTATCATGATATTCACCTTTTGTAATCATTAGCTATTTTCACTCCATATTTATTCATAATTTCATTTAATCTTTCATTTACTGAGGACCTTCCTCACTCACAACCATAACCTTACTCTTATTCCACGTTTACTTTCAAACGTAGTCCTTTTACGTCCACCACACCCTGCCAAATCTCTCTATCAATCCTCTCAAACTACTCTATTCAGAATTCGCCACACAGAAGGCCCAATCATACCGCATACATTTAATATAGAGGAATTGTAGAGTGCACCCGTACGCACTACAGACTTCCATGTCCTACCATATGATTCTAACACCATTCCTCCATCCCCACTCGAAATTTCTTTCTAACCACCAGTTCCAGAAGTATACAAATTAATTAGACCGAGGAGACATAAGCAACAACCCTGTCGCTTACTAACCGGCTAAATTTAAATCGCCGGGATGAACCATCACCGTGGACACCATCAATTTACTTTACACACGCTTCACTATCGTCGAAACTTTTGATCTTTTGATTCCATTCAGAAGTGCCTAACCACCAACACGCATATATAATCACTATACAAGCCATACTATAACGCTTTCCCTTATTAAACTCCTATCGAGGTACGCCTGTTTGCAAAATCCATAAAACCTAAATACAATTATATTCTTCTTGCTCCCTCATAGTTTCTCAATCATTGTTTTCAATGTAAAGATTTGAATCACACATACTTATCCTCTACCACACTCCTAAACGCACCTTGTTCATTCACCAATCGAGTCCCTATACCAGTCACTTTCGAATCGCACTTCTCCTCAATCGACCAAAAAACCAGCATTATACCTCCCTACAACATCTCATATAAAAATACTTATTTCCCCTATAATTTTCTAAGCAGTTCCCCTTATGTCTTCCCTTTACCCTAGAAGTATACGAAAGAGGTGAGGTAATAGAGAGTAGTATGTACCGCTCTCTCCAATCCCTATTTAAGTATAAAGAAGAGTATATATATAAATAATATAATTATATATATATATATATATAAGATTATTATATATTATATGAGTATAATAACTAATGAAGTAATGAGTTCAAATGACCTTAGATTTAAACGGTGCATTTATCCCCTATTAGAGAAGGAAGGTGAACACGGAAGGATAAGGGGGACCACAGGAATATTCAAACTTTAAGGGGACCGGCTATCCTCCAAACCAGACGAAACTATCACACATGGGTTAGGCGCAGTCGTTTTATAGAAAGGATAATGTATATATAGATAGAGGCGATAGGTATAATAGTATTAATATGAATAAGTAAAGTAATGGTATAATATATATGAAGTATAGTGAGGTATGAATAATGAATATTAAGATATAAAGATACGGGATATAATATATACTATAGATGAGCTAATATAGTAGAGTGATAGTAAGACTAGTCTGGTATCCTATGTGAGTTGCTTTGAGAGACGCTTACTATAAGTGTAAATAATAAGAATTGTTCAAATAACGCAGCCAGGTTGGAGTGAAGCTTAGTTCATGAACTCTCCACAAGAGATTGAGCACACTATTTGAATTAATATTCCAAAATCGAAATGAGTAGTAAAGTGAATCTTTGTCCTGATAATTTGGTAAATGATTAATATTTGCTTTCTTTCGAAGAATCCAAACGTTTGAATTATCGTTTTTTAAATTCTGTGATGAATTCAATCTTAGATGCAGATTAATAGATGATCACGTAATAATAATTATTATATTAATTATTTATATATACTATTATATAATACTAATATATATTAATATATATATATTATATATTTAATAATATATTTATATTATTTATAATATTAATTATTATATTTCATATAATATATTGTAATAATTATATAGTTAATTCTTTCATATAGTTAATTTAAAATGTTGATTTAATTCTTATAGTATATATAGTATATATATTATATATATATTAATTATTAATATTAGTGTATAGTGGGGTTTGAATAATGAATTTATAATAATTATTATATATATATATATAATATATTATATATATATATATTATATATTATATTTTTATTATATATATTATTGTTTATTATTATATTATTATATATATTTTATTTATATTTCAATATTTATAATTTTCTAATATCTCAGAATAGATAGAATAATATGGAACTTGAAAGTTCTACATGACATTCCCTTTGCTCATATAAATAAGATATAAAAATATGAATTACAAAATTTAAAATTATGCGAATGACATCTTATTATTATTATCATTCTTACCATCATTACCATTAGGTTTCTTAGGACAATATTTATATTTATATTAAATTATTATTAATTATAATATTATATTGTTATATATTATTATTATTTTAATTTATATTATATTATTTATATTATTAATATTTTATTAATTATATAATGATATTATATAATATTATTATATTATTATTTATTATATTATTATATTATTATTTATAATTATTATAATATATTATTATTATATATTATATTATAGTATATTATATATTATATTATTATTATATTAATTTATTATTATATATTATTATATATTATTATAATATTTATATATAATTGATTATTATTATTATTATATTATTTAATTATTATATTATTAATTATTTATTTGAGTATATTATTATTTATTAATCTTATTATACAATAGAGTGAGACGCCCAGAAACTGATAGAGAGCGGGTGAAAGTGCATGATTATATTCTTGACTCTACTACTAGTTGTTTGTATCTCTCTAATAATCTTAATAATACATATGTGCTAGTGTATATACTATTGATGCGCTCTCACTAACATTAATTATTATAATATATATTTTTACATAATTTTATATAAAATCAATATATTATATAGTATATATCACACCAAATTAGATTTGTAATAAATTTTATTACAACTATCATTTTATGAATAGGACCTTATAATCATACTCTTTCATCCTTGGTAAAGCAAAGATGGAATGCCAAACAGAAAAAAGAGAGCGCTGATAATCTTTCTGTCCAACAGAAACGCCATTTAAATCCATAAACTTGAGATCCTTTGTTGTTATCCTGTTTATAAAATTTAAAAGATTAACAATAAAACCTTTTACACATAAACCGTAAAAATAATATTTTTTTCCCAATAATTATTTATTAGTACCTAACAAACTGTAGGACTGACAAACATGATCGTATGTCGTTTTCTGTTTTATTGCACAATGCGAGCAAAACGGATAAATCCGCTTTCATATCCTGCCTCTTGCTGATTGACAGTAATCTCTGGGCCAGCCTAGGAAATTGGAAGAAAATGAAATATATAAACGCAATTATAGATAAAACTTATTACCTAAACGATTGAAATATCTAAATATATGCAGTATATAATCAATATATAAGACCCACTTTGTATGTCTCTAGCGTGAGTGCTATATAGTTCATTAATTATACTTTTCATAGTAATCTTAAATATTTTACCAGGAAATAAATCATAGATCTACATCTTAATACTCAAATTAACTATATTTTTCACAGCTACTAAAATAAAATTTCAACTTTAAAATCTAGAAAGAAAAATTTACCACCTTTTCATAAGCAAAATAATTTTAAAACAAATATAAATCTAATAATGTAGCTATCATTAAAGTACTTTTAAAACATCAGGATTTACCAATTTTAATATTAATTACCTGGTGGACTGGGTAGGAGGGAACTGAATGACAAGAGAGATTTGTCTTAAAGGTCGCAAAGCAGGCGTGTACAGGTCATTGCAGATACATATTACTGGTCTAAATAATGTGAATTTGTCATTCTTTTTAGCAGCTTCATTTTTAGCCTTTTTAACTTGTAAAAGATTTACTAAGAAATTGATGGAGGCCTGGATATATATATATATATATATATATATATATATATATATATATATATATATAAAGTATATATATATATATATATATATATATATATATATATATATATATATATATATATATATATATATATATATATATATATATATATATATATATATATATATATATATATATTTATATGTGGTTGTTGGCTGCCCACTACCTATCTCTTGCTAGGAATGCTGATGCATGCCTCGGATCGTGATCGCCGCAAACGGCCTTCTATAATTTTCGGCGAAATTAAAGAATCTTCGTATGGGCACATGCAATGTCAGAGGAATAAATGTTGAGGAGAAGAGGACAGAGGTGATGGATGTATTTAAAAAGGGCAAATTTGATTTGCTCGCTGTGACTGAAACAAAGATGAAAGGAAACGGTGAAAATGAGTGGTGTGGTGTGAAATGTGTGTGTGTGGAAAGAAATGAGAGAGAGAGAGAGAGAGCTAGATAGAGAGAGTTACATAGTGGTACAGAGCTATGGTAGACTTTGTGTGTGCGAGTCCTAGAATTCTAATGGTTAAATTTAAGTTTGAAAAGGTCAAGGTATGTGTGGTTGTGACGTATGGTCCATCTGAGGGAAACGTTGAAGAGAGTACAATTTTTGGGATAATCTGAATGATGTTTTGGATGGGGTGAGTAGGAGCTTCAGATTGATAGTGTTGGGGGACCTGAATGGTTGGATAGGTGATCAAAAAAGGGATGGTATAACAGGTGGTTTGGGGTGGCGGGAGAAAATGAGAATGGTAGGAAGGTGATTGATTTCTGTGAGGAGAGAGGTATGTGTGTAATACTTTCTTTAAACACAAGAGTATCCATAAGTATACCAGAGTTGGTGTAGGTAGAGATGGTATCGAAGTGAAAAGTATGATTGATTTTGTGTTGGTGAAGAAGGAGATGTTGAAGTATGTGTTGGATGTTAAATCAGTGAGGGGTTTAGGAATGGGATTATCGGATCATTATGTTGTTCTATGTAAAATTAAGTTAGTGGGGGCTTGAATGGAGAGGAAGGTGATATGGAAGGAAGTGGGTAAAATTAAGAGTGAGAAGTTAAGTGAACAAGGTAATAAGGATAAGTATATAAGAGCGCTCGCAAGTAAACAGTTGGAATGAACAAGTTGAAACTGAACAAATCTGGGAGCAAATGAAGAAAGCAATTGTTAGCAGTGCAAAAGAAGTATGTGGATGTGCTAAAGTAGGAAGTAAGAATGTTAACAGTGTGTGGTGGAATGAAGAGGTGATGCAAGCGGTTAAAAGTAAAAAAGAAGCGTGGTTGAATGTACTAAAAGCAAATGATGAAGTTTCAAAAGAAAGATGCTTGGAATTATATAAGGAGGAAAGAAATACTAAAAGGTGCATACGTAGGAGAAAGCAGGTAAATGAACAGTTTGGAAGGAGGATGAATGGGACTTACAAGGGAATAGGAAGCTCTTTGGAAGGAAAGGAAAGGTTAAGAATGAGAATAAGGGGAACCTGCCTGAATAATGAATAGGGATGGTGCTTTTGTAACCGATGAAATGGATGCGAGGGGAGTGTGGAAAGAACACTTCGAAAATCTGTATGATATTGGCAGTAACGAATAGGTGATTGTGAATGTGTGTGTTGATGGTGCAAGAAGGAATAGGTATTTGGGGGATGAGGATATTAGCAGCAAGGAGGAGGTAATGGGTAGAGTGAGAAAGTTGAAGAATGGTAAATCTGCAGGCATAGATGAAATTACTGGTGAAATGATCAAGAATGGAGCGAGATGGTGATTGATTGGATTTGGAAGTTGTGTAATAAAGCGTTTATGGAGGGTATAGTTCCGGGGGATTGGAGGAGAGCAGTAATAGTACTCTTATATAAGGGTAAGGGAGATAAAGGGAACTGTAGAAATTATAGGGGAATTAGTTTATTGAGTGTTGTAGGGAAGATATATGCTGGTATTTTGGTCGAAAGAGTGCGTCGAGTGACTGAAGGACTGATTGGTGAAGAACAAGGTGCGTTTAGGAGTAGTAGAGGATGTGTGGATCAAATCTTTACATTGAAGCAAATGATTGAGAAAAATGAGGGAGAAGAGGAATAAATTGTATTTAGGTTTTATGGATTTGCAACAGGCGTATGATAGGTTAAAGGGAAGCTCTATGGCAGGCGTTAGTGATATATGGTGTTGCGGTAGGCTTCTGAATGGAATTAACAGTAAGTATGATGATGTAGTGAAGTAAAAGAATAAATGGTGTCAATGGTATTGGTTTAGTAATAATAGCGGAGTGAGGCAGGGTTACTGTGTTATGTCTCCTTGGTTATTCAATTTGTATATGGATGGGGTTATGAAAGAATTAGAGGTGGGGGTGGCAGGAAATGGTTATATTGATGGAGAATTTAGATGAGTGGAGGGTGCCCTACCTAATATATACGGATGATTTGGTTTTGTGTGGCGAATCTGAAGAGTTTGAGAGGATTGGTAGAGATATTTGCAGTAAAGGAGGGGTCAACGTAAACGTAGATTAGAGTAAGGTTATGGTTGTGAGCGAGGACAGTCCCTCAGTGAAGTTATGTTAGATGGTGAGCAGCTGGAACAAGTGTCTGAGTTTAAATATTTAGGGTATATGTTGGATGAGAAGGGAACGGATGATGCAGAGTGTAGTAGGAAAGTTATGAATGGCAGGAAGGTGGCTGGTGCAATTAAATCGTTGGTGAATGTAAAGGGACTACGTCTTGAGTGCACTAGGGTTTACATGACGGTATGTTGTTACCTGTGTTATTATTGTATAGTAGTGGAGACTATGGTCTGGAATAAGAAGTAGATCTAAAGTTCAATGTGTTCAGATGAATAATCTAGGTGCTAGGTGTGAGAAGAATTGATAAATGAGGAATGAACGTATTAGAGAGTTGTGTGGTGTGAAGAAAGGGGTAAACGAGAAAATAAATGAAAGTATGTTGAGATGGTTTGGTCATGTGGAAAGGATGAATGGTAGTCGGTTGGTTAAGCGGATGTATAGTCGCGAGTGTGTTGGGAACCGACCGGCTGGGAAACCAAAGAAAAAGTGGATTGAGTCAGTAAACGAATGTCTGAAGGAAAGAAATGTGAGTTTGGCAGAGGCGAGAATAAAGATGCATATTAGGAGAGAATGGCGGGGTTTTGAGAGGGGGTATGGTTGTGGCCCACCTGGGCCAGGGGATGAACTCTTACACTGACGATTTACCAAAGTGAGGTTCCGTCGCGGTCCCGTAAAGCTCTAGGGTGGATTTTTCGACTGCGACGAGTTCTTACTACTTAATGGTACAGAGGGGGCGGTAAAGCTGGGCTTTCTTTTCGACTTTTGTCATATTCTTCTACTGCTTTTCTTTTCCGATGCATGTTACGCACCTTACCCCCAGTCTTGGGGAGAAAAAGGTAGATGAAGAAGAAGAAGATATATAGATGTGTGAGTGTGTGGGGGGGGGGTTGAGAGAGAATTGTCCACATCGTATGTTCTGCGTATCGTAGAAGGCGACTAAAGAGACTGTGGTAGTTGGATTGGCTGCCCATTACCACTTTTCTTCTCCCAGGAATGCTAACGAATGACTCGGAGAAGGTCGTGATCGCCGTAAGCGACCTTCTATCTTTCGCTGAAAATGTATGAATCGTATGAGTACATGGAATGTCAGAGGAATAAATGTTGAGAAGAGGAGAGAGGTGATGGATGTATTTAGAAAGGGCAAATTTGATTTGCTCGCTGTGACTGAAACAAAGATGAAAGGAAACGGTGAAAATGATTGGTGTGGGAAATGTGTATGTGCTGGTGTGAAAAGGAATGAGAGGGGAGAGGAGTAGTTGTAATTCTGATGAGTGACCTGTGGTACAGAGTTATGGAAGATTTTCTTCGTGTGAGTACGAGAATTCTAATGGTTAAATTTAAGTCTAAAAAGGTCAAGGTGTCTGTGGTTGTAACATATGGCCCATCTGAAAGTAATGTTGGAGAGAGTGCGATTTTCTGGGATAATCTGAATGTTTTGGTTGGGCTGAGTAGGAGCTTCATATTGATTGTGTTGGGTGACCTAAATGGTTGAATAGGTGATCAAAAAAGGGATGGTATAACAGGTGGCTTTGAGGTGTCGGGAGAAAATGAGAATGGTAGGAAGGTGATTGATTTCTGTGAGGAGAAAGGTATGGGAGTAAGTAATACTTTCTTTAAACACAAGAGTATTCATAAGTATCCTAAAGTTGGTGTAGGTAGAGACTAAAGACGATATCGAAGTGAAAAGTATTACTGATTTTGTGTTGGTGAAGAAGGAGATGTTGAAGTATGTGTTGAATGTTAAATAAGTGAGGGGGTTAGGAATAGGATTATCGGATCATTATGCTGTTTTATGTAAAATTAAGCCAGTGGGGGGCTTGGATGGAGAGGATGGTGATACGGAAGTGGGTAGAATTAAGAGTGAGAAGTTAAGTGAACAAGGTACAAGGAAAAATTTAAGATCGCTTACAAGTAAACCAGATGAATGTGAACAAGTTGATAGTGAACAAATCTGGAAGCAAATGAATTTATGAAGAAAGCGGTTGTTAGTAGTGCAAAAGAAGTGTGTGGATGGGCTAAAGTAGAAAGTAAGAATGTTAACAGTGAGTGGTTGAATGAAGAGGTGATGCAAGCGGTTAAAAGTAAAAAAGAAGTGTGATTGAATAAAAGCTAATGATAGGGTTTCAAAAGAAAGATGTTTGGAATTATATAAGGAGGAAAAAAGGAAGACTAAAAGATGCATACGTAGGAGGGGGGGGGGGGAAAGAAAGAGGTAAATAAACAGTTTAGAAGGATGAATGATGAATGGGGACTTACGAGGGAGCAGGAAGTTCCTCTAAAAGGAAACGCCAAAGGTTAAGAATGAGAATAGGGGGATTCTTCTTAGAAAAATGAATAGAGATGGTGCTTTCGCAACTGATGAAATGGATATGAGGAGAGTGTGGAGGGAACACTTCGAAAATCTGCTTAACATTGACATTAATAAAGAGGTGATAGTGAATACATGCGGGTCAGA
>JABUQX010041067.1:47500-50000 GCA_015478945.1 Trachelipus rathkii | reverse complement strand
TGTGCAAAGCTGTTGAATTGCATATCATTCAAGACAATCATACACCTGGAACAAGTAAGATTTAATGAACATTCAATATTAGATTTCTAATGCTTTTTCCTTTATAGGTGTGTGATAACTCCATTTACAATGAATGTCAAGGTATAAATGAGATTTTGTTCTTCTCTTCTCAGATTGTTGTGTCTTCAGAAACAGAATATTTCCCATAAGAAACGTCACCCTAATTGAGGGATTTCCATCTCTAAGGGTAGGCTTTTCATGATAATTAATAATTATGCACAACAATCATGTTATTTACCTTTTCATATCTTAGGTATTGAGTAACTGATGATTTTTGGAGTATAATGTATTTTTCTTTCTATCATTTCAACAGGTGCCATTCCTGGGGCTTAATTGCCATTCCTGGGGCTTAAGTGCCATTCCTGGCTTAATTGCCTATCGCCATTCCTGGTGCTTACTTGCAATTTGTTGTTTAATTGCTTACCTGCAAACCTGTTGTTAATAGCAATCCTGTGCTTATTTGCTTATCGCCAATCCTTGGCTTAATTTAAATCCAATTAAAGCTTAACTGCTCATTCTTCAATCGTCCAATCAAGTAATGACAATCGCTTGAATTCAATACCAACGTGAAATTCCAACCGTCCAAACCAGATATCTACAAGTTGGGTATTGATCTTTTAGTGCATCCATAGCATAACACACCTAACCACACTAGTTGTTCCATATAACGAGTAAACTAACCTCAAAGCTGAAACGTCTTTCCGAATTTATGGATAACTTTAATTTCTAGATACTTCCGATTGTGTAATACAACGGAAGTTTCTACTGTACTGAATTACAGGATCTTTATGATCGTTTTGTAAATATATGCGTACTGTTTCAACGAGTTCTATTCAATTTCATTTACACATTTAGTTCCCTCCTTAAGAGATAAGGAATAATAAATATAATAAAAAGGAATCATCTATTTCATTCACCATAAGCTGATTAGTAAATATTTAAATTGGTCTTTTGAAAGAATTCAAGATTGAATTGCCAAATATATGTGGAATACTGGACTTGGGTTTATCAATTCTCGGTAAGAAAGCTCGGTAGTCGTTAGGTAAAGCTAGCTCTAATCAGGGTGGTGGTAGAATATAGGACTAATCCAAATAGTCAACTAACCACTCTTACTGTAGGAACAGTTAATAGGTTCTCAGTCCATCTAATTAATATTATAACATCATTTTTCAATCTGATAGTCCCTCTTAGTCGTAGATTATAGCCACGGGTTTAGTAACAGATTTTAGCCTTAGTTTTCTTCTTAAATTTAGGGTATGAATGTTTAAGGGGGGTTTTCTTTTTCATGGTCAACCGGTATTTCTTATTTCGTTCGGAGCGCATTAGATTTTCCCTTTGGGGTTTTTAATGCATGCCACCCTCCCTTACATCGCTTCCAGACACTCCAGTTATCAAATACATCCTACTCAATCAATCCAAAGAATAATATCCGCATACCCTAATAGCCATATTCCAAGCACGTCACCCGCAATATCCCTCACAGAACAAATTTTGAATCGTCAAACTAGAGTAAAGCTGTCGTCGTCTCTGTTCTGGCACCATCCCTCCCTTCAGGAATTTAAAAATTTAAATTTAAATTTCATAATGCACCCTCTCCCCACTGTCAAAGGTGTCCTACACTGACAAATGACACATGATATTTCTTACTAAACAGCTCGGACCTGACGGACACCAGATGTAAGTAACTTTGATACACACCTTCTTAAAGATCTCTGGGTCCGGCCTGCTGTGGTGGATCAATATCTCGAGGGGAGAGGAGGGCTACCAAGTGTATATATATATATATATATAGTAGTTAGTTATATATATATATATATATATATATATATATATAAATATATATATATATATATATATATATATATATATATATATAATATATATATATATATATATATATATATATATATATATATATATATATATATGTCTGAGTTTAAATATTTGGGTATGTGTTGATGAGAAGGGAACGGATGATGCAGAGTGTAGTAGGAAAGTTGTGAATGGTGTAGGAAGGTGGCTGGTGCACTAAATCGCTGGTGAATGTAAAGGGACTAAGTTGAGTATGCTAGGGTTTTGCATGAGGGTATGTTGTGACACCTGTGTTATTGTATAGTAAAGGAGACTATGGTCTGGAATAAGAAGTAAAGATCTAAAGTTTAATGTGTTCAGATGGACAATCTTAGGGGCGTGCTAGGTGTGAGAAGAATTGATAAAAGAGGAATGAACATATTAGAGAATTGTGTGGTGTGAAGAAAGGGGTAAAACGAGAGAATAAACAGAAAGTATGTTGGAGATGGTTTGGCTGGGCGTGTTATGAATGTGATAATCGGTTGTTGCGGATGTATAGTGGTGAGTGTGTTGGGAACCGACCGTCTGTGGGAGACCGAAGAAAAGTGGATTGAGTTTCGCAAAGAATGTTTGCAGGGAGGCAAATGTG
>JABUQX010041067.1:17500-42500 GCA_015478945.1 Trachelipus rathkii | reverse complement strand
ACTATCGTTATACATACTTTTGATTCCATTCAGAAGCCTACCACCAACACCATATATCACTAACACTTGCCATAGAGCTTCCCTATTAATCCTATCATACGCCTGTTCTATAATAATAATAATATTATTATCACTTACATCACTGATATATATATATATATATATATATATATATATATATATATATATATATATATATATATATATCTTTTCTTTCTTTTTTTCTTTTTATTTCTTTTTTTTCCCAAGAATGGGAGTAAGGTGCGTGTCGAGCACGGAAAAGAAAAAGCAGTAGAAGAGCATGACATAAGTCGAAAAGAAAGCCCAGCCTACCCGCTCTCAGTACCATTACACTAGCGAGAACTCATCGCATTGTGAAAATCCACTTCTAAAGCTTCATGGGACAGCGATGGACCCTCACTATGGTAGATCGTCAGTGTAAGGGTTCATCCCTTGGCCCAGGTGGGCCACAACCATACCCCCCTCACAATCCCCCGCCATTCACTCCTGTTATACACCTTTCTTCTCTACCAAACCTACATTTCTCTCCTTCTTCAGACATTCGTTCACCCACTCAATCCACTTTTCTCTTCGGTCTTCCAGCCGGTCGGTTCCCAACACACTCTGCCACTATACATCCGCTTTAACCAAACGGACTATCATTCATCCTTTCTTTCTTTCCACATGACCAAACCATCTCAACATACTTTCATTTATTATCTTCTCGTTTACCCCTTTCTCCACACCACACATCTCTAATAAGTTCATTCCTCATTTTATTAATTCTTCTCACACCTAGCATGCCCCTAAGATTGTCCATCTGAACACATTGAACTTTAGATCTATACTTCTTATTCCAGACCATAGTCTCACTACCATACAATAACACAGGTAACAACATACCCTCAAGTAAGACTCTAGCGCACTCAAGACTTAGTCCCTTTACATTCACCAACGATTTAATTGCACCAGCAACCTTCCTGCCATTCCCAAACTTTCCTACTACCCCATCATCCGTTCCCTTCTCATCCAACACATACCCTAAATATTTAAACTCAGACACTTGTTCCAGCTGCTCACCATCTAACATAACTTCACACTGAGGACTGTCCTCACTCACAACCATAACCTTACTTATCTACGTTATTTCAAACCCTCCTTTTACACACCCGCCAAATCTCTCTACCAATCCTCTCAAACTCTCTGAGATTCGCACACAGAACCAAATCATCCGCATATAATAGGGCACCCTCCACTCATCTCATTATCCATCACTCTAACACCATATCCTGCCATCCCCACCTCGAATTCTTTCATAACTCCATCCATATACAAATTGAATAACCAAGGAGACATAACACAACCCTGTCTCACTCCGCTATTAATCCTAAACCAATCACCATTGCACCATTTATCTTTACACACGCTTCACTATCGTCATACATACTTGATTCCATTCAGCCTTTAACACCAACACCATATATCACTACCTGCCATAAAGCTTCCCTATTAACTCTATCATACGCCTGTTGTAAACATAAAACCTAAATATAATTTATTCTTCTTCTCCCTCATTTTCTCAATCATTTGTTTCAATGTAAAGATTTGATCCACACATCCTCTACCGCTTCTAAACGCACCTTGGTTCTTCACCAATCATCCCTCAGTTAACTCGACGCACTCTTCGACCAAAATACCAGCATATACCTTCCCTACAACACTCAATAAACTTATTCCCCTATAATTTCTACAGTTCCCCTTTTCTCCCTTACCCTTATATAAGGGTACTATTACCGCTCTCCAATCCCTTGGAACTATACCCTCTATAAACGCTTTATTACACAACTTCCAAATCCAATCAATCACCATCTCGCCTCCGCTCTTGATCATTTCACTAGTAATTTCATCTATACCTGCAGATTTACCATTCTTCAACTTTCTCACTCTACCCATTACCTCCTCCTTACTAATAACCTCATCCCCAAAATACCTATTCCTTCTTGCACCATCAAAACCACACACTGTAGTGAGCTGCCCTTAGTGGTTTTGTATCATATTTCATATGTACATTATATTATATCTTATATTCTTTGGGGGGTATTTTTCATATGTACATTATATTATATCTTATATTCTTTGGGGGGTATTTTTCATATGTACATTATATTATATCTTATATTCTTTGGGGGGTATTTTTAATTTTGTCATGTATGAGAGTGTTATGAAGGGGGAGAATAATTGTGTTGCTGTGAGTGATGGGTGTTCTGACGCCAACGAGTAGTCCTTCAGTTCTCTTTCCCTTGGTCTTCCTAGTTTCGCGGCATCCATCACTCTTTCACTTTTGAATGAAACGATTGGGAATGATTGTAGATGAGTGTGATTAATCAATTTTTCATGTATATATTTTTTCTTTCTATAGGAAGTACTAATATTTTTTTTGAGATTTTGAAGTTCTAAATTGAAGCTAGGTGGAAGTATTGCAATAAAGGATTGTGGTAATCCTTCCTGTATTCCTGTATAGTGGTTGGGAAGATTGACAGTAGGCTGTTGAAGAGTTTGGTGGTATCGTGGAACCCCTTTTCTTGTGTTGTGGATGTAGAACCCTTCTTTAACTACAGGTACTAATCTAAGGGTATTTCCTATTATTAATGCTATTATGATGATTAATTGCAGTTATTAATATTACTTTTATTACTAGTAGTTTATTATATTTTTTTAGAGCTGAGGTATTGAAGTGGTTGTATGGTGAAGGTCAACACTAGTCTATTGAGAAAGTAGAAGTACGAAAAAAAAAACTGGTCAACACCATTGGATTGGCCAGGTAGACACTAATTATTATTTTTGTTTGTATTTAGTTTTCTTATTATAAATTTTGATTTAAATAGTTGAAACTTTGAAATTTGCATTTTTGAATTTTAAATGATTAATTATTTTAGTTTTGAATGTTAATGTTAATTTGTTGAAATGTTAAAGATTGATTTTGATTTGATAGGTATTTACTTACGGCATAATTTATGATTTTAATTACTTATTTAATATTTAGATTCAGGTTAGGATTTCTTTATTTATTATTTACTTTATTTATTTACATGTCAGGTGAGGATTTGTTTATTTTTTCTCGTTGCAGTTTTTTTTGGACCTCATTTTTTTACTTCATTTTGTTTGAGGCGAGTCCTTTACAATTGGATTATTTTCCTGTAATTCATTGTGGCAGCCGATGTTCAGCAATGCGCCAATGCTTCATTACCAATTTTTGTGTGCGGAGCGGCACCCTCAAATCTTAAATATAAAAATGACTGTAGTACCTGTGGTACTCTAAAGACTTTAAATTTGGAAAACTCAAGAAAAGATTGATTCCTAGGAACTAGGAAAGGGGACTAAAATTGAAAATAAAACATTTGAAAATAAAACCGGAGAATAGAAAAGAAACGTAACGAGAAAATTTCAACGACGATTAGGGAAAGACATTTTTGAAAATTAGAATATTAATATTAGAAAAACATTTGAAAATTTAAAAAAAAAAAAATAAATAGTGACAAAGTGTAGGTACCATAAATCGGTAGGTACCAAAACAGTAAACCAAAAACGTAAGTGATAGGATAGTATAGGTACCAATATATGAAAAACATAGTGACGGTACCGAAACCTTATCAATAAAGATAAAAGATAACAATTTAAAAACTAAAAAAACTACTCTTAAATTGAATTGAATCTTTCGTTTAATATTATATATTTATAAATTTTATGTCATATGTGTCTTAAGTAGTATTGTAGTATTTGGTATTGATGTACTATAATGGTTGTGTAGCATTTAACATTGAAGTGGTATCGGGATACTGTGTGTATTTATTAAGTAAGATTGTAGAATAATTTATATAGAATAAGGTTAATTAAATAATTAAGATTAACAGTATTGGTGTTGGTTCACTTTTTATATTTTTTTGTAATAAACGTTAAGGTGTATGTGTATATTATTTATTTTATATCCCTCTATCTGTCCTGAAGGCAGCCCCCACTACCTAATTTTGTAGCACTTAGGTTTTTATTTTTATAGTAAAATCCGCTACATATTTGTGGCGCCCAACGTGGGGCTGTCTCGAAGGATAGGTGAAGGGCGTAGTATAAGGTGTAAGGTAGTAGTAAAGTAGAAAGTAGTAAAGTAGTGTAACAATGGTTACGGTTGAGGAGTTGCAGGTGGAGGTGGAAAGGTATAAGGAAGCTTTAAGGAAGAAAGAGAGAGAGAGAGAATGAAGAATTGATTGAGAAGGTGAGAGATTTAACAGAGGGAATGAGAGAGATGGAGAAACGAATGGACGAGAGAATGGAAGAGAAAATTGCTGCAAAAATGGAGGAAATGATGAATAAAAGGTTTGCTGATGGGATTGGAGGGAACGGAATGAATGGAACCCAACAAAGGGTTACCTCTACTCCAAATGTAGTAAATGTAAAGAGGAATGGGAAAGGGGAAAAGAAGGACGAGAGAGTGAAGACCAAAGATGATGAGAAAGTGATGTTCCAAGACGATGAGTTAAGTTATGTGAGTGAGGATGAAGGGGATGAAGAGAAGGATGTAAATAAGGTGGTGAATGGGAAAAATGAGAAGAATGGGAAGATTGAGAAAAATGAGAAGAATGGGAAGATTGAGAAAAAGGATAAGAAGAAGAAGAAGAAGACTTCTAAGAACAGGAGACATGAAAGAAGAATGAAAAGTAAGAGTATAGACTCATTATATAGTAGTTCGGAAGGAGAGATGAATGTGTTTGAGGTTGAGGGATACGGGACGGGATCTGGTTCTGAGTCTGAGCGTAGAGTGAAAAGGAGTGTGTTGATTCGGGACATCCCAAAAATTAATAAATTTAATGTGTATGGTACGAAAGAGGTTGAGGAGTTCTTTAGGGAATATGAGGGTTATTGTAGGGAGAGGTTTGACGAGAATAAGGGCTTTTGGGTGAAAGAGTTGGGCGAATTTTTAGAGGGGCGAATGTTGGAATTTTATAAGGCTGTCAGTGTGGGTGAGCCAAAATATGAAGTGGTTAAACAGAGAATCATGGACCAGGTTGGGAGAGTGAAAGGGGGAGTGAAGTATAGAAAGGTGAATGATTTTGATAAGGCTAGGCGTGGAAAGAGTGAAAGGATTGATATGTATGCAAGACCGATTGGAACCTTGGCGAGAAAGAAGTTTGGGGATGATGATGTGGACGGGAATAAGAGATTGTTGAAGAAGTTTTTGGATACAGTTCCGACCTCGGTGACAGAATATGTGAATTTGCGAAGGAAAGAGAAAATGAGATGGGCGGGAGAGCGATTGACTTGGGAAGATGTTCTGGAAATTGTAGAAGATAGGGAGTTTGAAGGAGAGCGAGAGGAGAATGAACGACGAGAAGTGTATAGTGGTAGGGGAGTGAATGCGAGTGAGAGGGTGTCACAACCACCCCAGTATAAATCATATAGGGACGCACTGAAGGCTAACCCCTATGAAGTAATGGTGAAGTTTTTTGAAGATTTTTACAGTGGTTTTGGAGATGAGGAAAGACAGGTGAATGTAGGAGGTGTGGGTAATTTTGCTGGTCGTCAAGTTGGTGGAAATGTGAATGCGAGAGGGAACGATGGCGGCTATAACCAAGGTCAAGGGTATAATCAGGGTCAAGGGATTAGAGGTCGTGGAAACCAAGAAAATGTGAGTGCAAATAGGGATGTGAAGTGTTTTCGTTGTGGGAAGATGGGCCATATGATATCAGAATGTAGATGGGCAACTGGTGCTTGTTTTAGCTGTGGGCAAGTGGGTCATTTGGCCATGAATTGTACGGACCCGCAAAGGGCTGGGTGTAGGAGATGTGGAGGTGTGGATCATTGGGTGCGTGATTGTCAACAGGGAGTAAGAGCAAGGCAACCGGTATGTGGGAATTGTGGTGTCGAGGGGCATTTTTCTAGGATGTGCGGGTCCCCTAGAAACACTTGTACTAAATGTGGGAAAATAGGGCATGTGGCTGGTATGTGTTGGAGTGTGAGGCAACCAGTCGTGGTAGGTCAGGTTAATCCTGGTGTGTTAGGTCTTGGTACTGGTGTTAGTGGTCCGGTTCAACCGGTTAGTGGTCAGGCTGTTGGACTGAATAGGAATGTAAATGTGAATGAGGTAGGGGTGAACACTGTACAAAATCAGGTAAGAATTAACAATTCGGGAAACGGGTTGCCTTGAGGGTTGCAACTGGTGAGCCCTCAGGTGAGATTAGGTTGTCACAGATAGGGGATGTAAGTGTCGATGTGTTTTCAGTTGGTCCTGTGAATGAATGTATGAGTATTAAGGTTTATTGTGGAGGTATTGAGGTTCGTGCTTTGATTGATACTGGATGTATGGTTAGTGTTGTGTATAAAGGAGCATATGATAGGATGAATATAAGGGAAGATCAGAAAGAAGTCGGTAGGGGTCATATTAAAGGAATTAGTAATGTGTTGGTACCGGTGGAAGTTAAATTTAGAGAGAGCGTTAAGATAGGAGGAATAGGCATGGAGGAGAGTGAGTTTTATGTGATTGATAGTAGGAACGAAAAGTATGATGTGTTATTGGGGTATAAGTTTTTGAGTGCAAATGGGATAGTTATTCATCCTGATCGAAGGATGATAGAGAAGAAGGTGAATAAGGATGGAACATGTCAGATGTATGTGAATGATTTAGGGAAGGTAGATGTGAAACTGGTTAAAGGCGTGGAAGTGTTTGCTTTAGAGGATAGGTCTTTGAAGACGGACGAAGTAGTAAGTGTGAAAGTAGGTTGGAATACGAATGTGGGTATGGATGAAAACCAGAATAGCATGTTTCTGGTGGATGGTTATGATGCGAGGTATAGGGTGAAAAGGGTTGCTCATGTCTTTGACGGTATAATAGATTTGAATAATCCTAGGGTATGTCTGCAGAAGGTGCCTGATGTGAAAAAGAAGAGAGTGAGAGGTATAAGGGTTGGTGATGTGGTTGGTAGTTTGTATTCTGTTTTGATTATAGAGAACTCGAGAGAGAATGAACGCTGTGTGTTTGCTGGTGATATTGAGAAGAAAAAGGATTGGGTGTATGATGAAATGGTTGATAAAGTAAAATTACCGGAAGGATTGAATGAGGTAAGGAGGCAAAAGGTTTTACGAATGTTATGGGAAAGGAGGAAAGCGCTGAGCCAGGGCGATGAAGATTTTGGAAATGCAAAATTGCCGGCGTTCCGCATAGTGTTAGCGGAGGACACCCCCATATATCAACGTCCTAGATCACTTTCCTCCCCCGTTGCGAATGAGATTGAAGAGCAGTGTGAAGAGTTAGAGCGAATAGGTGTATTAGAAGAGAGTGAGAGTCCTTGGAATAGTCCGATTGTGCCTGTGCGAAAGCCTGATGGACGATTGAGGTTGTGTATTGATTATCGTAAGGTGAATGAAAAGACTGTGAAAGATAGGTTTCCTATGTGTGTAGTTTCAGAATGCGTGTATAGTATGTATGGAATGAAAGTTTTTACGAAAATGGATCTGGTGCGTGGGTACTATCAGATGCCAGTGGAAGAGGATAGTAGGTGTGTGACTGCCTTTTCGACTGCAAAGCGGCATTACCAGTTTAGGAATTTGAGCTTTGGGTTAGCCAATGCTCCTGCGGCGTTTCAGAGGGCGATGAATGTGGTCATGAATGATTTTCCTAGTAAGAATGTGATGGTGTTCATAGATGACATACTAGTGATGAATGAATCTTTCTCTGAGCATTTGAAGTTAGTGAATGATGTGTTGAAAAAGTTAGAGGAAATAGGGATAAAAGTGAAAGTCGAAAAGTGTGAGTGGTTTGCGGATGAGGTTGAATTCTTGGGACACAAGGTGTGTGCGACTGGTTTAAAGAAGGCTGAAAAGTTTATTGAGAAAGTTCGGCAGTTTCCAAAGCCGAGGAATGTTAGAGAGTTGAGAGGATTTTTAGGTTTGGTAGAATTTGGAAGGAAGTTTATGAAAGATTGTTCGGGTGTGATGAAACCTTTGACTGAATGGACTGGGAAAAAGAAGAGTACGATTGTGAAGTGGAATGATAAAATGAATGAAGCGTTTGAAAAGTTGAAAGCTGAAGTCGCGAAGGATGTAGAGCTGGCTTATCCGGATTATAGTGAGAATGCGAAACCTTTGGAAGTGTATACTGATGCAAGTGGGTATTGTATGGGGGGTTGTTTGATGCAAGAACAGGTGATTGATGGGATTGAAAGAAAACGAGTGATTGCGTATGTTTCAAAAGCGTTTAGTATGACAGAGCGAAAGTATTCTACGATTGAAAGAGTTGGCTGCTTTGAGGTTTTGTTTGAAGTCGTTGCGTCCGTTTTTGTATGGAATTAAGTTCATTGTGCGAACGGATCACCAACCCTTGGTGTATTTGCAGAGAATGAGGATCGTTGATAGTCGGCTTGCAAGGACTTTGGAAGATTTGAGTGATTTTGACTATGTGGTTGAGTATGTGCCGGGTGAAAGGAATGAGATTGCTGATTTGATGTCGAGAATGCCTGGGAGTGAGAGTATGAGTGAAAAGGTAGTGATAGACCCGGAATATTTGCCTAAGGGATTGATGAAGGGAAAAGAAAGTCAGGGTGGGGGTGATTCTATGTTCGAAAGTGTGTTGTATGGGTTACAGGATTTAGCTAGGGATAGGTTGGTCTCGAGAGTGCCTGAGAGTATGGAAGAATTGCGAAGGGAAATTATGACTGAGGTGTGTAAGAAACCTGAGCAGATAGGGATTAGGAAGGTGAAATATTTTATGAAGGAGTTAAAGGCTATGTGTAACGTAGGTGTGCTTCCGGTGCAAGAGGTATTGATTGTTGTGAGTAAGTTGTTTAAGATGTGTATAGGAGTGAGGGTGTAAGTGGTGCAAAAGTGGGTGAGCTTCATTTACAGTGTTTAAGTGGCGTACATTACAATTGGGTAATCGAGAAAAAGAGTTACGATAGGAAGTATGTGTTGGAATCGGAGTTGGAGGAGTGTCTGTTAGAGGGTGATGAGGATGTGAAAATGATTTGTCCAGGGGAAATCGAAGAGGTCATGTATTGCAATCATGGGATAAGTGGAAGAATGGAGGTGAAAGTGCAGGTGAATGGGAGAGTATTTTGTGGACTGATTGATACTGGGGCTCAGATTTCTTTAGTGAATGCATCTGTGGTACGAGAGATTGAGCGAGTGACGTGGCAGATAGAGAGGAGGAGTACAAATGTGAAGATTAAAGGGATTGGGTCAGGTGATTTTGTTGCTTTTGAAGAGGTTTTGTTAAAGGTAGAAATAGGAACGCTAGGGGAAGTTGAACATAGGTTTGTTGTGCTGGACGAGGAGCGAATGCCGTATTGTTTTTTGTTTGGGATTGACTTTTTGAGGGTGAATAGGTTGTCCGTAGATGTAGGGAATGAAAGGTTGCTGAAGGGAAGTCGTGAGATTGTTAGAATGCAGAAGGAGGATGTGTGTGTTGTTGATTTCGTTGGCATGGTGAGAGTTGGTGTAGGGGATGAAGAACTGTTAAGCATGAAAGATATCGAGGTAATGCAAGAGGAATGTCCTATGGTCTGTGAGTTGAGAAAATGTATTTTGTTGGGTAAAGAAGTGTGTAGGTGGGACCAGTTGATAGAAGATTTTAGGGTATTTGCGAAAAGGTTTGTTGTGTGTACTAATGTGGTGTATTATATTCGGAAAGTAAGGGAGGATGATTTGTATGTACCTGTGTTTTCTGTGATTGGAACGGTAGGGATGGCGTTAGTGATCCACCGTAGGTATGGCCACATGGGGAAGTTTAAATTGTGGGAATGTATGAAAGAGAGAGTGTTTAATCCTTGGTTAAGGAAAATAGTGAATGATGTTGCTACTACTTGTGAGGAATGTCAGAAGGGAAAGTATCAGAGAATGTATGTGAAACCCCCTGTGTTACGAATGGATGTGAATGAACCTTTTGAGTTAGTAGTGATCGATTGTGTTTCTTTGCCAGTGACTGCGAGTGGGTATGTAGGAATGGTGGTGATGGTGGATCACAAAAGTAAGTTTGCGTATGCTGTGCCGGTGAAGAATAAGACTAGTGCGAATGTGGCTAGGGGTTGGTTTAAGGGAAGTTTTGTTTGCCCGAAGTGTGTGTCATCTGTAAACCGAACATGCTGGAATGTTGTGTAATAGGCTGATAATGGACCGGAGTTTGTAGGGCAGGCGTTTGAGCAAATGTTTGAGTGATTGGGGAATTGAACATGTGAGAACGACGCCGTATATGCCGAGTTCGAATGGGTTAGCGGAGAGGACGATTCGAACATTGAGTGAAATGTTACGAATGATGAGTGAAAGAGAGAATGATTGGGATTATTGGTTAGAAGGAGTGTTGTTGGCTTATAAGTAGACTGTGCATAGCAGCAACTGGTTATGTCTTCCTAGTAGTATTGTATGAATTTTTGAGCAAGTGTAAAAACCCAGGCTTGGGTTACTGAAGGTGATAGGGACGTTTGGAGAAAAAGGGTAGTTTAAAGTTTGCCAGTTTTAAGGTAGGGATAAGCGTTTTGAGGAAGTAATGAGAGAAGGCGGTGACGCTGAGTAAAGATTGAGAGAAAAGTTTGAAAGGGCCGTATATTGAAAAAAGGTGTTAGTCTAATGGGTTAGTTTATTTGCTTGGAGGGGTTTGAGAACGATGTGGTATGAAGGATGTTCGGGCCATCAGGTATACAGTTTGAGCCGTGGAGGGAACCCCTTGGTTTATCTTATGATTTCATCCTTGTATATAAGTTTCTGGTGAATGAGGACGATTTGAATGAGAATGGGGATATAGTGGATGATTTATGGTTAAAGGGGAAAGAGGTTAGTGTTGGAGTAGAAAGAAACTACCGGAGGAAAAAGCGTTAAAAGATGGATTTGTCGGGCGAATGTGAATAGGTAAAGGTGTTATTTTGACGATGATAATGAGATATGATGAAAGTATTTTTCAGGTTTTTGTGGACAATGGGAAAATGAGCAGAGTTTGGAGAAAAAGTACTATACACTGTATGCAAGTCTTCCGTTTGGAGAAAATGAGAGTGTTGTTAGCAAGGATTGAGAAATATCAGAAGATAGGAGTGTGCATATGGAAGTGGAATTGTTTGAGTAAATTTTGTGTAGGAATGGATGAAGTAGTGAATAGTTATAAAAGGCGAATGCAGGTGAGAGAGATCGAGAAACGAGATTGCTGAAATATTGTCTGCAGTGCTTATAACTAGGGAAGGGAGTGTGGAATGAAATAGTAGAGGATATATTGATGAAATGAGAGGAAGTGGGGAGAATAAACCCAGTGAACAAGTGATGGAGTATGAGATAGAAACCTGTTACTAGGAGTAGAGGGGTCTGTAAAAGGAGTATGATTGTGGGTGATTGACAAACGGCCGTTTTATAATATGGGGGTGATTGTGGTTTTTAGAATTATGAGACCCAAACTTAGGTTAGGAGGATGTGGTGGTCGCGTTAGTTATTCTTTTTCCTTTGTTCTCATAATTGTTTTTCTTTACTTTTTTCTTCAGGTTAGGGTTGGTTGTTATTGAAAGGGAGAAAAAGTATGAGAAGGCACTGTAGACGAAACATTCAACCAACAAGGAGAGTTCCCGGACTTTCAGTGAAAAATTGTTATATTAGTGCGATTTTAAAATTTAAAGTTTATCAATCATTTAAAGTTAAAAGTAAATTTAATTTTGCAATTAAAAATAATTCCTTTTAATATTTTTTCAGTATTTACTTTGTAACTCATTACTTTCATTGAATATTACTTATGTTAAATAAATTTTAACAAGCAAATTAAAATAACGTAAGCGTAAATTACTTTGGATTGAGTTTGATTTATTGAACTTAATGGATTTTGTTTTTGATTCAATTTAAGTAATTAATTACTCGACTTATGAGAAATTTTCGTCTATGGGATTTCGTTTACGGTAAATTGGATTCGGATCTCTCAATGTCGGATGAATGTGGATTCGTTCTTTAGATTTCTTTGGTAAGGGTAATTATGGTTTGTGGTATTATTATTGTTTATTCTTAATATGGGTAATATACTTAACATAGTCGTTTTGTTTTCTAGGTGTTCAGTATTGGTCTGCTTTATTGGTATGGTAACAGGGTTCAGAGGTGTCATTTGAAGTCGGATCTGGGATTAACAAAAAACTGGTCATTAACAATACTATTGGCCAGGTAGGACTTATTTATATGTTGATTGTATTTTTAATTTTATTTGATTCTTTTGATACGTTCTTTTATTTTAAATAATATTTGATTTTTTAAGTAAGATTAATTTGTTTGTAATGTTAATGTCATATTTAATAATTTATTTTGACTGATTTATGATGTTTAAGTTAAATTCTGAAAATTATCCAATGATTGTTTTAATTTATATCTTTTAAATTGACCTTAATTACTTATATATTCATCTATTATGATTTTTTTTAGTTAGAATTTGTTTTATCCGTTTTCATTTTTTTTTTTTCCGGCATTTCTTTTGAACTGAAGTTCTTCTGTGGCTGTTTTTCCCCCAAGTGGTATCTGTGGTACGGCCGGTTGAAGAAGATTTTGGTACCGGGGTACCGATCGATTAATGTAAAGGGTGTGGTACACCTAAAAATCAACGTGGTATAAATGATACCACCACATAGATGAAGATGAGCTAGTTAGTAGGAAATAATAATTTGTCTACAAAATTAAAATGGAAAATAGAAATTTGTCTGCAAAATTAAATGGAAAATAGAAATTGAGAAATAATGCATAAAACCTGAAAGCGATTAATTGAAATTAAATAAATGAGAAAACCCGAAAGAATAATTCAGGTAGAAAAGAGAAACGTGATAATTGAAAGTAGAAAAGACAAACTAACAATACAAGTGGAAAAGGAAACATTAAACTTAAGTGGAAATTGGAAAAAGACTAACTGAAATTAAAAATAAAAATGAATGATGAATTTTAATACTCTTGAAAGTGAAATAAACCCGAACATAAAGTGGTACCTCAAAGACATAGTGGTACATAAAGTGGTACCATAAAGACATAAAGTGGTACCATATGTGGTAAAACAAAAATTGAAAACAATAATTCCGACGACTATTTTGAATATTTAATTGACTATTTGAAATTATTTTATTTATTCTTATCTTTATGAATAATATGTTGTAGGTTAAATAATAAGGTCCATTTCTAACTACTATTATAGTGTCATATTTATTGTATTGTTGTAGTACATTGGAGTAATTGGTAGTGGTCTACTATAGTCATTGGTATTGGGATACTGTGTAGGTAATTTTGTATAATATAGTAAATGGTATTTGTAAATACCTTGTAGAACAATTTTTGTATTCTGTATTCATGTATTAGGGGCTCATGGTGGAATTGAAACATCGGTACAATAATTAATTATAGTCGTGGTGGTACTATTAGGAAAATTTAAAGATACTTATTATAAGATTCGGTGTGGTAAATATAACGGTGTGATTTCCTTAATATTATTTCTGTAATAAATTTAAGTTGTATGTGTATTATCTTTTTAAAAGTCCTTTATCTGTCCTGGAAGGCAGCCCCACTCTCTTTTGAATCAACTATTGTAGGTCCGGTTTTTATTTTAACGTAAAATCCGCTACCCGTGAAGCTCTAGGGTGATTTTCTGACTGCGACGCAGTTCTCACTAATAGGTATAGAAGGGGCGGTAAGACTGGGCTTTCTTTCGACTGTGCATATTCTTTTACTACTTTTCTTTTCCGATGCATGTCACGCACCTTACCCCAGTCCTGATACTGATACTGATACTGATACTGATACTGATACTGATACTGATATTGATACTGATACTGATACTGATACTGATACTGATACTGATACTGATACTGATACTGATACTGATACTGATACTGATACTGATACTGATACTGATACTGATACTGATACTGATACTGATACTGATACTGATACTGATACTGATACTGATACTGATACTGATACTGATACTGATACTGATACTGATACTGATATTGATAATTATAATTATACTGATACTGATACTGATACTGATACTGATATTGATACTGATACTGATACTGATACTGATAATGATAATGATAATGATAATGATAATGATAATGATAATGATACTGATATTAGAATATATATATATAGTATATATATATATATATATATATATATTATATATATATATATATATATATATACATATATATATATATGTATGGAGAGGAAGCACGCTGGGATCAACAAGCGTACCCGACTGGAGGTACCTCTCTCCGCTCTTTCTAGGAGATATGAAGTTCGAAGAATTTTTGATTTCGGAAGTCAAAGTATAGGAGATTACGTCAATGTTAGGTTTGTGATGTTTGAAGAAAGTGGTTTGATGGTCTAGTCAGCACAGCAACCATATGACACCATCAGGGGTAATACGGAGCAGATTAGATTTTCCCGTAACGGAGGAAGTTAGTCTTCAGGACTCCGTCGGCCTGCTGACTTGAATGACTTTCGAGGAGGATTGTGAACTTTGATATAAAATGTTGATACAATCTAAGATTTTTACCTAAAGGAAGATGTAGAATTATTTAGCTCGTTTCCCGGAGCTTTCTCGAAGATTAACCCGATAGAGGTCTCGAAGATTAACCCGATAGAGGTCTCGAAGATTAAGAGTAACAATACCAAAAAGCATCAATATGAAGGATAGTGACACTCCATAAAAAGTGTTATCTTTACTAAAATCGCTCAGAATATATGGTGGGAGGTCTGACAAAAGTTAATGTTTACCACAGTCCTACCCCAACAATATATAAATAAAAGATTATGATTAAATAGAATTAGTTAATACACCTTGGAGAGCAAGTTAAAGGTTCCAATGTGTAAAATATGTACATGAGCACAGACAGCTCTAGGATCAGAATCGAGAGTGGAAACCGAACGCTTCCAAATATTGCTCATGCATAAAAATCAAGGGAATAAGAAATCCAGACTCAACAATTGTGAATAAATGATGACTTAACTGAATTGACTGGGGGAATGGTTCCAAGTGGTGAGTATGATTCAGGAGAATACAACTATGCTGAAGTACTATTAAAGAGGAAGGAATCAGGCCAAATCCCAACGTTAGAATTGGCAAGGAGAGGGATCCAGATGAACCACAACTCCGAAACAACTCCAAGAAGAAAGATTCAGGATGAATTCCAACTTTAAAATAGCACCGAGGAAAGATTCACTAAGGAATCCCACTCAAGATTATCAGCACAAAAAGAAAAGAAGGAATCCCAAGATTGGAAGAAAGATTCAAGTGAATCCCAACTATGAACCCTGTCAAATATAAACAATTATTGGTATTTATACCATAATTTATATTTGCATATTTGACAGTTAAAAGAAGTCACATATATCTATTCTACTAAGAAACATACCCTGATATATCCAAGAGGGGTTTCTTAAATGGGGACTAATGATGTCAACGGCCTTCCAGCAACAAGATAGTAAACTGTAATAAGAGTCAAGTTTACTATCTGTACATTACTACAAATCTTACAGTTATTAATTAATAAATCAAATAAATTTGCAGCACTGACCTCTGAGACAGCTAGAAAGGCTTATCAACTTCTTCTGTGTATAAATATTCAGCACAATTATATTTTTACTATCATCTGTGCTCCTGGTGCTATGTTTATCATTAAGTTTATATTATATCATTCATACATATAATCATAACAAGATGTACTAAAAAGAAGAAAAACTGGTATAGTATCTATACATGTTATAAGGGTTTTTCAATAATTGAATTGATAAGATGAATAAGATTGTATTATCACAGGCTGGATCAAAAATGGTTACAAAATTCCAGACTGTATTATAAAAACATTTTCGAGAATAAACAACACCAGAATAAGATAGCGAATTGCCAATTGACATCATGGATGCACGATCAATATCTCCCTTATATCCTCCCCCACTAAATCTAAACCCCCACCTCAATTTTCCACGTCGTTCGAAGAAAGACGGGAGTGAAGAGGCAAAGAGCATAGAAACAGCGCGCAGGGAAGGATACTCAGGACTCTCTACTAAGCTATGAATATTTACAAGATATATTTTTTACAAGTTTATATACAGTTTTAATGTTAAATTTTAGGTAAATTTTCACATTTATTCTTTAGGGATTCTAAGAATAAACGGTTCTAACAACAAGAAAAAATCAAGTTAAAGGGTTCCTTGTTGATATAATCCAACAACCAAGAAGAATCAAGTAAAAGGTTTCCTGGTTGATATGATATATATGAGGGGTGACAATAGGTACTTCCCCTTAACAATGCTGTTATAACAAGCATCGATTATGTCGGCCTCTCTGACGGTATTATTATCTGTCCATTAGTATTTTCTTATATAAGAGATCCTGATTTGTAACAATTCAACTGTAGATGGACAGTTTCCTCATCTTTTCGCCTGATAACACAGGATCTTCAATAACGTGTTTGGCCTACTGGTGTCCCAATCCTGAATAATGTGTTCTTTGTTTGTTGGACACATACATATCTTGCCCAAGGGGACTGTAGTAGTAACTTGGGATTGGGCATTCACCTTTCAGTAGCCTCAGTAAATTTTTCCAAAGATCGATGTTATAAGTGATTGAACACAGGTACGCAACACGATATGGTGCGGCCTGACACACAGTCTTTATTGTATATCCGAAGATCTCTCGGCCATTAATGGCATGCAGAATACTTGATCGTCTGGTCCTGATACTCTGGGATACCGACAGAGATGTTTCTCGATGTCTTGTACTATGTAGAGTCAATCCTGAAAAACATCAAAATATCCGGCAGTTATTGAGTCATGGAAGGATTTCCAATTATAAAAAAACATGAGCATATTATCTAGTCTAAGATTATTAATTTTTATCATATAATAACTGTCTGGAAGCGAAAAAATGACGTAGAGTAAACTAAGTCATTTTCACCTTCACTATTTCTCAACTGCACTTATTGATTTGGGGAAATCAGAAGTACAAATTAATTATTGAGAAACTGACGAGTTATAATAAAAAAAAACAAATTTAATTATATAAAATTTAAAATTTGTATCTTTAAAATAAAGGTATACCATCAGAAAATAGTTGCTTGGAAAGTTCATGGTTGTTCATCGAAAACACACCACCTCAATAATAATGAAAAATTTTTATTTTCATTATTATATTTTATATTTCGAAAATAGAAACAATCTAGGAAGTCTTTTTCCTGATTCTTTCTATTTTCTTGTTATACTTATGAAATCACCCAGTTGGCCCATTTAATTTGAAGAGAGAGAGTCTTACTCATCCAAGTTATAGATTGATCAGAGAACATCGGATTATCTCCTTCAGGAACCGGGACAAATCTGTAAAATAAGTTTTAAGCTCCTCCGGCCCACAACCTGTCATGAACATGACAGGTTCGTTGGAACCGAGGAACTGGTATATATATATGTACAATAGGTACATATATATATACAGCTCAATATATATATATATATATATCAGTTTGTGAGGTAGGCGGTTTTCGATGACTCTATACATAATAATTATATGCATTTGTTTTGATAAATATATACTAGACAGTATATATTTATACATTATGCGTATTTAACCATTGGTTAAATAACGTGAGGAATTCTATTACACAAGACTTTTTTGATTTTTTTTTTTTAGTTTATAGTTTTAATTTTTAGTCTGCAAGCATACAAGAAGAATCCAGACACACAAAGATCAATTTTACAAGAATCAGGTACACCAGGAGGGTTTTTTCGTCACCTTAGTTAAAGTGTTTGACGATCAGGCACACTAGAAAGCATACATTCAAACAGCTTCGATAGATGAAGATGTTATAGAACAATAGTTCAGAAGGAAGTTTACTTAAGAGATTAAGAAAGATAGGAATAAGATTTTTTTTTCAGATAATTTATCAGAACTATGTACTGATAAGTTTGATTGGCCAAGTAATTTAAATTTACGTTCCAGTCAGTAAGGGAACGACAGAAGTTTCATTTTCTAAACAAAAGAAGCAAAGCCAACTTTTATTCTCCAGGCTTATTTACTTCGTATCAGAACACAAGTGTGTCATTTTATAACCCCGAGACAAGGTTATAAAAGACTGGTCCTTCTTCAATAAGGTACATACTCCAATGGAGTCGACATGAAGTTTATTCACTACTAGAAGTAACTAGCAGATAGTTATAGTGAACCCCGGCTAAGCATTTTAAATAACAGGGTTCACCATCAGCGTTATTTCCATATATTAAAGGTTTATTATGGGCATAATATATGTGAACGTTAACTTTAAAAACATCCGTAAAAGCAGTGATAACTTCTGGTATTGGCAATTGACCCGGAAGTTTTAATAATCGGAGTCTTTTTTGAACCAACTGCCCTTGAAGTTTATATTTTACAGGATGCTTTTGTAACTCGTCGATAAGAACATCTCTTACCTCTAAATGTCTCTCGACCGATCCATATAAGTAAAGAGAAAAACACTTATATAACGAGTCTCCTCCTCCGCTGATTTCTATCGGAAAGAACCCAGGAGGAATGAAATCCAAAGAAGGATTTTCGGCGGGTTCTTCCATATTATCATTCACGGGAGATCGGGAGAGAGCATCGGCAACTATATTTTTAGGGCCTGATATATGACGGATGTCAAAGTCATATTCATAGAGTTCTTCCATAGTTCTAGCTAACCTCCCATCAACCAGACTCATATTTTGTAAATAGATGAGTGGCATATGGTCGGTATATATAATGAATTTTATACCACGGAGGAAAGGTCTAAGGGATTTAACAGCCCAACGCAAAGCAGTTAGTTCTTTATCAATCACTCCATAATTTCTCTGAGCCCCATTAAAGGTCATAGAAATAAAAGCAATTGGTTTGCGTTCTCCGTCTTGGATTTGAGAAAGGCAAGCACCAGCCCCGAGGTCTGAAGCATCTACATGTAGCTCCATGGGAGAAACCTCTGGACTATAATCGGGGAACCCTAACAATGTGGGATTTACTAAGGCCTCCTTAAGTTGATCAAAGGCCTGCTGACACTCCGGCGTCCATTTAATGGATCTACCACCAGTCTGGCATGATAAAGGCTTACTGATTTGAGAACAGTTGGGAATATGTCGCCTATAAAAATTTACCATTCCCAGAAACTGGCGTAATTGTTTTACCGAAGTCGGGACGGGAAATTCTAACGCCCCTTTGAGATTTTTCTGAAGGGGAAGTATACCAGTCCGTGATATTTGGTGACCCAAGAACTCCACCTCAGTACGGCAAAGCCTGGTTTTACTGGGTTTAAGTTTATACCCATTTTTCTCTAAGGCAGCAAGGACACGATCCAAGGTAACTAGATGATCCTCTATGTCTTGACTGAGGATAATAATATCATCTAAGTATATCATAACCTTGGACCATGGTAATTCCTCTAACGCCAGCATCATTCCACGTTGAAATGTTGCTGGACCATTTTTTACACCAAAGGGCATTCTTAAATACTCATACTGGGCAAATGGAGTGGAAAAAGCAGTTTTTTCGACACCACTTTCGGGTTCCATGGCCACCTGATAATAACCACGGACCAGATCAATGGTTGTAAAATATTTATTACCATACATATTATAAATCATATCTATTAGGTTAGGTAAGGGAAAGGAATCTGTCTTAGTAACACTATTTAATTTCCGGTAGTCTATACATAAACGCAACTTACCGTCAGGTTTTCGGACAGGAACCACAGGAGCCGAATAAGGGGATTTACTAGGTCTAATAATATCCTGCTCCAACAGTTCATGACATTGTTTTTCTATTTCTTGAGCCAAGGGACCCTGGAAACGACGTACGGGTAATCTCACAGGTCGACCAGTTTCTACCTCGATATTGTGTGTGATATTAGTAGCCACTCCAACGTCGTGGTCACCGAAACTGAGAGCCGATTTATGTTTTAACAGCACTGCGATTAATCGTTTCTTTTCAAGGTCAGAGATAGGAATATCCGCAAAGCAAAACTCCTCCTCCAACTTAGTGGGGGACCATACGTCTGCTTTAAAGTTGATTTCGGAATTCGCCTCTACTGGCCTAGTATTAATTTGAAGAATATCTTCTTCCAAAGAACACAAACTACCTACTACAGTACCCTTCCTAACATAATGAGGTGTATCGGAAGGATTAAATAGAGCGATCTTACACGAATCTCGCAAATCCAATACACCAGGAATTGGTACAACGGATCCCATTGGCTCGGATTGAAAACCTACCAAAGCAGAGATTTCAGATGAAGGACAACTTACATCCACCATCTGACAGGAAAACGGTGGAACATTTATGGACTTAACCGTGACGCATTTATAAAAGGGGATGTTTAGACTCTCATCCTTAGCTACGAATTCTATACAATCATTAGATCTATGTACTAATTCCCGCGTAGTTAAGTCTGGGAGAAGGTCATTTTCTTTTAAAGCGACAGCCCCTAAAACTAGCGGAGCTGGCATAAATTCCTGGGGAACTACCAACAAAATGACGGGTTTAGATACATAATCACTGTCAGGGAAGTGCAAGTTACATTCAGTATAGAAGTCAATAGGTACTGAATGTTCTCGAACCAGACCACTGATGGCATTAACTTTTATATCTACAGAAGGCCGTAAGGGCAAGTTCATCATGTACGCCTCGGTGATTTCAGTGCTAATTAAACTAATTCCAGCCCCACTGTCTACCATACAACCGTAGAAACCAGAGCTGTTGGGAACCAAAGCGACTGAAACAATCAGAGGGTCCTCCTTGAAAGGAGTACAATGGATTACCATCGTCCGTAAGGGATTTTCTAAGGGTTTAGGTATTTCTAAGGGAGGTCGTTCAGAAGATTTCTCGGGAATAATTTTAGAGGTTTTAAAATTTTCTATGCCTCCATCATCATTGACTGAGTCGATTAAAGGGTTATTCTCCACCAGAGGACTCAAATCCGGGGAGACCAGGAGTTTAAAGGGGGATCATACCGCACCTCATCATTAGCGCAAGGGTTTAAATTTTTACTTACAGGTAGGGATGGTTCCACTTGCATGGACGACGAGGGAGGCCTGTGATTGGTCGATTGATTTGAAGAATACGACCGGGAATATACTTTTTCAAAGGGAACAGTTCTAAGGGAAGAAGGCTCGTGGTCAGAATTATGGGACTGGGGAGGAGCACTAAGGGAACACCTCATCCCAGCGTGAGGACCACCGCAGAAGGGACAAACTACTTTTCTGATATTCAGAGAAGAAGAGGAAGAAGACTTCCTAGATCGACAGTTGGCCCTGATGTGACCTTTCTTTTTGCAATAACTGCATACTCCCAGATATTTGTAACACTCCTCCATGGAGTGACCTGTTTTTTCGCAGTAGTTACACAAAACCTTTCTCCTTTCATCAGGCTTAGGATGAGAAGTTGAATTACGGTCAGGACGAACGGCACCATCATGGTTCTTGGAACCATTGGTGGAGTCACGATAGTATCGACTACCATTATTTCGCTCTTGCGGACTACTTTTCTTCTTAGGAGCCGGCCGATGATTATTGTTGGATTTAGGTTTTCGTTGTTCGACGTTTTGATGTAAAACCTCAGCCCATCCGGGGAGTGCAGTGTTTATCCGGATAACGGATTCCAAAGAGTCGTCCAGGTTCACTTTCATCGCGGTCTTTTGGGCATAAGTCGATTTGTCGATCTCAAGTGGATTAGTTTGGGAAATGGAATTCGGGAAAGCGATATTCTCGCTATCTAAAGAGTCCGCAAAATTCACTATATTTTCCCATGAAGCTCTACTATAACCGTCCAACTCCTGCATTTTAATATATTGACGGACGAAGGTTTCAATATAAGGAGGCAAACTACATAGGAAAGCTATTCTAAGGGAATCATGAACTCTCATATCGTATCCAGGATATGCTTGACTAGCTAGGCGCTCTAACCGAAGGGCGAACATTTTGATGCTCTCGTTAGGGTATCGGTGAGCGGCATGATACTTCTGTATTCTGTATTCTTTTTTCTTTCGTTCCTCATCACGATACCAACACACAAGATTATCCCGTACAGAGAAGTATTCACGGTTGTCCTTGATGATTTCTCGGTATATATTCAAGAATTTGCCTTCTAGCTGTCGGCCAAGCAGTCTTAACCATTGGTGATGGGCATTAGGGTAGTGTAAACTACAATAAGCCTCAAAATCAGCAAGGTAGACTAAGAGATCTTGTTCCGATTCATATTTAAACTTTCCAGGATCCACAACCTTAAGCTTCTGAGAGTTCTTGAGTAACTGAGTAAGGAGCACAATGGCTTCCTCCAGCATGTCAAGTCTCTTTTTTCATGTGTGGCCCTGAATACATTGAAGGTTCATCGTCGTCAGGAATACGACGCATAGGCAGTCGTTGGGCGAATATCCTTGGTGGAATTAACCAGAATGCGACTTGAAGGAATCAGTCAAATATAACATTGCTTGTTCGCGCACTCTGATTTAAGGAAATCTCTCTTTCGTCTGAGGCTGTAGTAATTTATTCAAACTTTTCAGAAAAAGTCAGCACCTACTCCTCGTATCTTTCATAGGCTGATAAGAAAATCTCTATTGTCTCTGACCATATCGGGAGTTCTAAAGAGAGAATCCTAGGTTGGGTGAAGTAATTTACTGGGGGGATAGAATCATGGAACGAAGATTGGGATTAGGAGAGTTGAGTTTAGGAAGAAAAATTATGGTATAGGCATAAGATTAGGCATGTAGAATTAGGTTAGGATTAGGAATAAGGTTAGGATTAGGAATAAGATTAGGATTAGGCACACTCAAAGATTAGGCATTAGAAAAGATCTAGGTATTAAAGAATTGAATTTAGAGGCACTTACCCAACCCCCCCCAGCTTTTCTACATTTGTTATACATAAACTGGGTGGATTATGTAGAAAAGGCGTTGATCGTGGTTGAGGTTGGGAAACTAAGGAAGGTTTATACTCACGATCATAGAAAGAAGTGGTATTTTTAGGCATATGCACATGATGGGAATCGAATTTAGGTGGAATACCCTGAACTTGATCATGGAACGTTCTGTGTTCAACCTTACCGACTGTATCGCTTACTTGATCCAATTGCCTTTCACTTAATACCTGTTTATGGAGTTTCGTTAATAAAGTACTCATCTCAGGCTCAGTGAAAGGTTTGTCAGAGTTAGGAGCCAAAGATAAGTCAGAGGGTATGTCAGAGTTGACAACTTCTACCCTGTCTTTATTTTCCACATTCATTCCTACATTCATTCCTACATTATTTTTATTACGATCATCACGGAGACGTTGTTCTACATGTGGATCTAATGCGACAGCTGCAAGAGAGGGATCAAAGTCCACAGCTTCTTGGCTATCAGCATTTATGCTTGTATCCAAGTCTTTTGGTTGAGGTTTTTCTGACATTTTCTTTTGTAAGTTTCAAAAGAAAGAATTTCAAAGTATTGGAGGGTTATTACTAACTAACTCTCGATCTGTCCAATATAAGTACAAAAGAAGAAATTCTTTGAAAAAGAACTGAAGAGAATCGATGATTTTCAAAAAAATTAAATATGACGATGTGAGCGAGAGTCACACATCCTAGTGCAGCGCAAGCGCAGGAACCTCAAACAGATAGTTCCCTGTGTTCTGGGCGGCCACTTCAACCCTTATTATATAGTGTCGGCGGAGAGAAGAGACGCTGGGCACAACAAGTTACCGACGGTGAGGGTACCTCCTCCGCTCTTTCTAGGCAATATGAAGTTCGAAGAATTTTTTATTTCGGAAGTCAAAGTATAGGAGATCTCACCGGTCAATGTTAGTTGTGATGTTCAAGATTGTTTGAAGTCTAGTCAGCACAGCAACACCTGACACCATACGTGCGTGGTAATACGGAGAGCAGCATATTTATGATTTTCGCCGTAACGGACAGGAAGTTAGTCTTGAGGACTCCGCTCGGCGCCTGCTGACTTAAATGACTTTCTGATGGAGGATTGTGAACTCTTGATATAAGTCTAATACTGATACAATCTAGATTATTGACCTAATGTAGATTGTAGAATTATTTAGTCGTTCCGGAGCTTTCTCGAAGATTAACCCGATAGAGGTCTCGAAGATTAATAACCCGATAGAGGTCTCGAAGATTAAGAGTAACAATACCAAAAAACATCAATATGAAGGATAGTGACATCCATAAAAAAAGTGTGTATCTTATACTAAAAACTCCGCTCAGAAATTATATGGTGGAGGTCTGACAAAGTCTAAGGTTTAACCACAGTCCTACCCAACGGAATAATAAATAAAAAGATCTTATGATTTAAATAGGATAATTCAGTATAATACAACCTTGGACGGGCAAGTAAAGCGTCCAAGGTGTAATATGATGTAACACGAGCACAGACAGCTCTTAGCGATCAGAACGGAGACGTTGAAACGACCACGCTTCCAACTAACCTTGCTCCCCATGCATAACAAAACACAAAGAAAAAGAAATCCAGACTCAACAATTGTGAATAAATGATGACTTAACTGAATTTGACTGAAGAATGGTTCCAAGTGGTGAGTATGATTCAGGAGAATACAACTATGCTGAAGTACTATTAAGGAGGAAAGAATCAGGCCGAACCCCAACGTTAGAATTGGCAGGGAGAAGGATCCAGACGAACCACAACTCCGAAACAACTCCAAGAAGAAAGATTCAGGATGAATTCCAACTTTATAATAGCACCGAGGAAAGATTCACTAAGGAATCTCACTCAAGAGTATCAGCTTAAAGGACGGATTCAGGATTGAATCCCTGAAACAGAAATCGGATTCAGGAATGAAGCCCCAAAACAGAATCAGCACACAATCAGAAGATGATGGATTCAGGATGAATCCCAAAATAGAAGAAAGATTCAAGTGAATCCCAAAATCGGAACCCTGTCAAATATAAACAATTATTGGTATTTATACCATAATTTATATTTGCATATTTGACAGTTAAATGAAGTCACATATATCTATTCTA
>JABUQX010041067.1:0-15000 GCA_015478945.1 Trachelipus rathkii | reverse complement strand
TATTTATTTTTAAATTTAGTTAAATTCATTCACGTTGACATTTAAATTTTGCAATCACCTTTGTTTAAATTTTATTATCTTAAAGCACTTGCTGAAGTAAATCTTAAATTTTTGATGTTGCATTTTTGTCTGAAATTTTCAAAAAAAAAAAATGTTTAAAATTCTTTGTATAAAAAAATCAACTTATAGAATGAATAATGTTAACTTTTTGAAATTTATGTATTTAGTCATCAAGAGAAGACACTAAATTTTAACTTTAAAATTTTATACTTTGTTGTAAATGGTTAAGAAATTTTTGTTTAACTTAACAGTGTCTCATGTCATATATTTAATAATCTTTTTACAAAATGTTAAAATGTATTTTTTATGTCTGCCCACTATGGAATTCTTTTATTTATTACTTTTATTTTGTTTATACTTTATAGGCACCTTGCGTGGCACTCATTATCGGACCTAACGGCGCAACTAATATTGTATCTTCAATTTATGTTATGAAATTATTTACCTTGCATACTTCTAAATTTTGGAAAATTAGCACATTCTTGATGTATGTAAAATAAAAATCTGACGCAGTTGGATGTTGTTTTTACCCATACATGGCCTGAACCTTGAAAATCGCCCACTAGCAAAAGATTTGGGCGAAATATATATATATATATATAATCAAAATTCACATTTACTAAGAAAGACTATAAATATATATAAATATATATATTAATATATATACATATATATATATATATATACTATATACTATATATAGATATATACTATATATATAATATTATATATAATATATATATATATATATTATATATATATATATATATAATATATATATATATACAAATTACTATTATATATATATATATATATATATATATATAATATATAATATATTATATATACTATATATGATATATATATATATATATATATATATATATAATATATATATTAAAAATAATAAAATGAATTTCCATAGAATAATGAATAGGAATGTGCTTTCGTAAACTGATTAGATGAATGTAAACGAGAGCTGTGGTTGGGAACACTTCGAAAAATCGCATACATTGGCAGTAATTGAAGAGCGTGATAGTGAATGTGTGTGGTTTGATGGTGCAAGAAATAGGTATTTTGGGCATGAAGGTCATTAATAAGGAGGAGGTAATATGTAGAGTGAAAAAGTTGAAGAAATGTATAAATCTGCCAGGCATAGATGAAATTACTGGTGAAATATCAAGAGGGGCGAGATGGTGCTGATTGGATTTGAGTTGATGTAACAAAATGTTTATAGGAGAGACATTGTTCGAGGGATTGGAGGAGAGCAGTAATTAGTACCCTTATATAAGGGTACATTACTGCTCTAAACTGTAGGAATTATTTAGGAAATTTATTTATTAAGTGTAGTAGGCGAAGATATATACTTATATTTTGCTCGAAAAGAATGCGTCGAGTGACTGAAGACTGATTGTTGAAGAACAAGAGTGGCTTTAGAAGTGATAGAGGATGTGTGATCAAATCTTTACATTGAAAAAAAAATGATTGAGAAAATGAGGAGGAAGAAGAATAAATTGTATTTTAGTTTTTTTTGTATTTTGCAAATAGGCGTATAAAATGATTAATAAGGGAAAGCTCTATGGCAGGTGTTATTGATATATGGTGGTGGTGGTAAGGCTTCGAAGGGAATCAAATATATATATGACGATGTAAAGCTGTGTAAGAATATATGGAGTGAAAGTGATTGTTTTAATATTAATAGCGGAGGGAGGCGGGTTCGCTATGGGTTCTTGCGTTATTCAATTTTTATATAGATGGGGTTATGAAAGAATTAGACGGTGGGATGGCAGGGGATGGTTTTAGAATCGGGTTCTGGAGTCGTTTCAAAATTTTCCGACTCCGACTCCACCCTCTTCAAAATTACCGACTCCGACTCTGACACCGACTCCGACTCCACTCTCTTAACAAAAATTACCGACTCCCGACTCCGACTCCAACTCCACAATCTCGGGTTAGAATGATGGAGAAATGGAAGAGAGTGGAGGTGCTCTACCTATTTAGATGCGTTATGATTTGATTTTTTGTGCGCGAATCTGAGAGAGTTGAGAGGATTTGGTTTAGAAGATTTGGCAGGGTGTGTAAAAGGAGGAATGTTTGAGGTAAGACATAGATAAAGAGTTAAGTTAATGTTGGGAGTTGAGACAGTCCTCGGTTGAAGTTATGATAAATGGTGGCAAGCTGGAACAAGTGTTGAGATTAATATTTAATATACAATGTGGATGGAAAAATGAACGGATGATGCAGAGTGTAGTGGAAGTTGTGAATGGTAGAAGTGGCTGTGCAATTTATATCGTGGTGGATGTGCAAGGACTAAGTCTTGAAGTGAGGCTAGGGTCTTACATGAGGTATGTATTTTTTAATAATTAAATCGACATAATGGTTGAAACAATGTTAATATACACAAACCAATAAATTGCCTAAGATACAGTAATTAATGTTATATTGAAAAGCTGATAAGTAACGGAGAACGAAGTAACGGCACTCGGTTACTTCTTTCAAAGAAATCAGAATAACGATTAACGCAAACTACTTTTTTTCGAGTAACGGATACTAGTAGAGTAACGATAAGAATCTACTTTTTTTGAGTAACGTGATCACCTCTGTATATATAGATTATATATATAATATATATAGATATATATATATATCATATATAACATAATAATATATATATATACTATTATAATAATATAATATATATATATATATATATAATATATATATATATATAATATATATATATATAA
This sequence comes from Trachelipus rathkii, assembly GCA_015478945.1. Taxonomy (NCBI): domain Eukaryota; kingdom Metazoa; phylum Arthropoda; class Malacostraca; order Isopoda; family Trachelipodidae; genus Trachelipus; species Trachelipus rathkii. Next base: position 12,193 of record JABUQX010041067.1, on the reverse strand, counting down.
TATATATATATATATATAATATATTATATATATATATATATATAGATATATATATACTATATATATTATATATTAATATATATAATATATATAATATATATTATAAATATAACTAATATATATATTATATATATCATATATATAATATAAAAATATATAATATATTAAATATATATATCAATATATATATATATATATAAACTATATAATATATTATATATATATATATATATACACACACACACACCACCACAAAATGAAACTTTAAGAGGACACAAACAAAAGACTCCTTTCCCCTCCTTTAAACAGCACTGCACATCCTCGCACAACACTATTCCAAAATATCCAGTAAGCCCACACATGAAAATAATAGAAGAATATTACGCAAACTCAAAACAACGCAACTAGAAGCCAACCCTAACCCCCCATTCTCTACACAAGAAATGAATAAACTCATTAGACTCTAAAAAAAAATCCCCTGTAACTGCGACCTATCGAACAACATCTCTAATCTACATATAAAACACTTTGGACCTAATACTATATCATTCATCACAGATACATTCAATAAATCCTGTCTCTCAACTATATCCCTCCACACTGGAAAAAAGCAATCATTATACCTAAATTAAAATCTAGAAAAGAACCCAATCTCCCGTCTTCATACCGACCCATATCCCTCCTCTCCTGTTTGTGCAAACTAATGGAGAAAATCATACTCACCAAAATTCAAACTTCCTTCCACTCCCCAAATCACCAACACAGTTTTGAAAATCTCACTCTACCTCAACAGCCCTAAACTAATATCAAGCAAAACATGTAAACGCGACTAAATAAAACACCCTGCCCACAGAACAAATACTCTGGCCATAGACATTAGTAAAGCCTTTGACAACAATACCAAGACACATTCGTCATCCAAAAAATTCTAAACTCTCCCTTCCATAACAATTACAAAAAATGGCTATCCAATTTCATCAGGGGCCTGTAACACAACGGTTGCAAGTCCTACAATTGCAAGAATTTTTTTACATTTGTATATTTTCTGTAACACAAGAACGCAGCTTGAAAATTGTGGCTACAAGTGTAATCACAAGCACTTGCAGACTACTTCAGTAAAACACGAAATAATTAAACTGTACGCTGTGTTACAGAAAAGACGATGAAAGACAAAAAACTGTGTAGAATATTTTTACAATTCTAAAAAAGCGTGCGTCAAACTAGAAATTTTTTTTGCAAGTACATATGCAATAAAACTTTCTTTTTATTTGTAATTTTCTGAATTTCTTTAGTATTTTATTTTGTTATTTTATTGTCGAATTTAATAGAGTTCATAAAACGAATTAAACAAACAAATTTTTTTTTAGTAGATTGATTAAATTTATATATGAGAGAGGTTTGGCACCACTGTATTTAGTACTTTTAAATTTCAACACTATTCCCCCAAATTTCGACAGTGTGGAATGAAGACTTATTGGTTTATTGATTTTTCGTAGGTTATAATTTTATATTTTTATTGAAAATTTAAGCTTAAAATGTACGAGAATTAAAAAAAAAAAAAATCAAATAAGTTTGGTGATTACCAGGTTTTGAACATTCAAAAATTAATAAACAGAAAAGATAACCCGATAAAAATGCGAAAAAAAGCTAAAACTACAAAAACTACTCTTCGAAGAAATGTCTGCAATGTAAACAAAACAAGATAATATCGTTATGTAAGCGCAAACGAGGGCACCCACCACTCGTCCTCTCGTAGACTCTTCGTAACCTCAACCCATATTCACCTAATACACTGTGTCGGACAGATGGAACTACGAACAAAAACAAAATAACAAAAAAAACAAGTAATTAGAATCAAAGAAAATATTATCTATAACCTTCAGAACCTCGTAATACAGAATAATCAACCACAAAGCACGACCCTAATCTCAAATGTTAATTTCGTAATCTTCTTGCTTACCAAACTCGCTGACAAATACATCTCACCTTGTATAAAGTCTTACAAAAGTCGAGTTACGGGGCTTGATAGGATACAAGAAAAAAAACTTACAGTGGTACAATTGTAAGAACTTGTATCCGTGTATGTTACAGGTCCACTGGACGGCAAAGCTCAAGTATTCAGCAAGCACCCAAAACTCAAAAAACCCCAAGTAAATAAAGAAACGGAGTCCCTTCAGTGGTCGGCATCATTATCCCTCCGATTAATCTGCTTCAAAACATACTCCTTACAAGCAATATTTCCCCACCCCAAAAACTCCCAATTCAAAAAATCAATAAACTATGTCCAGACGACGATAACTATTAGACCCATATCACGACCACTCAGTATACCCACTGCACAAACCCTGCTCAGCACTACGCCTCAAATCACCTAGAAGCAACTGGTTACATTAATCAACAGAATGTCGCACTCAGCCGAGAAAGTCATCTCGAAAATTAACCTTGAATCACCACTGACAGACACCATCATTCATACTTCACCCACAAGTAAGCCCTAAATACAATCCAATCATCCCCTCAAACCAAAACACCAAAATATTCGGAATAACTTCGGACACCCCCTCACCTTTACACCACATATCATAAGTCCTCCGAACCTTATCCCAACACAATTTCAGTAATGAAACAACCACACTGTCAACAACATACAACAACAATTCTCAAGAGCTACAATCAACTATGTCACACGCGTCTGGCTATCCATTAACCTCCTACTCTAATAGAAACAATACAAAAAATAGCAAAACACGCCCCTACGCACACAAAACAGGAGTAGCTCTGACAAAAAACCCTACTCCAGCACCTACATGAAGAAACGAAATTTCAAATACCAATTACTGACAACTCTTGATATGAATAAGAAGCAATTTTACGCCCAGGACCTTACCCCTCCCACCCCATGTTCATAACTACCTACAAGAACACATAATGCATCGTTTAAAATCCCCTTCCTCTTCTGTAGCCCTCTATTATGGCGAACTCTTTAGAACCATCCCCCTCCCCCAAATAACAATCCTTTATCAAAACATATTCATACCCATTTCCACGCAAACGATATCTTCAACAACCGCCCAAACAAATAGCCTTCCTACGAAAGATGCAAATCTTCCTCTCTAGACTGAGATCACTATACTCACTATACATCCGGAGACAACTATAACAAATGTTTGAGTTTAAATATTTAGGTTATAAGTTGGATGAAAAGGGAAGGAAGGATGCAGAGAGTAGTAGGAAAGTTGTGAATTGCAGGAAGGTGACCGGTGCAAGCTAGGGTGTTACATCCTTGAGGGTAGTTATTCACCCTGTGCCTTAATTATAAGTAGCTGAACTACTGGTCCTGAATAAGAAGGGTATAGACTCTAAAGAACCCAATGTGTTCAGATGGACCAGTAACTAGGGATCGTGTTAGGTAGCAATATTTGACTAAAAAATGAGGAATGAACGTAGTTAGAGATTGTGTGGTGTGAAGAAAGGAGTAAGATGAAGAGAATAAATGAAAGTAACGTTGAAATGGTATGGTCATATGCGAAAAGGATGGATGATAGTCGGTATGGCCTAACCGGAATGACTCATAGTGTAAGCGTACTATGCGGACTCGGACCCGGCTGCGCGAGGACCAAAGAAAAGTCGATGAGTCGGGTAAAGGAAATGTCTGGAGGAGAGGAAATGTGCAGCTAGGCAGGAGGCGAGAACTAAAGGTGGCACATATAAGATGAAGAACGGGGTTTTGTGAGGGCAAGGTATGTGGCCCACCAATGGCGCCAGGGGATAAAAACCTACTACACTTGACGAACTAATGCCATAGTGAGGGGTCCGAGATTTGCTGTCCCCCGAAGCTCTAGCAATAGAGATTTATGACTGCGGACGAGCTTCTCACTACTATGTATAGAGGGGCGGTAAAGGCTGGGTTTCTTTCGACTTGTGTATATTCTTCATCCCAACTACTTCTCTCTTCTCCGTTGCATGTAACACACTTACCCCCAGTCTGCGGAAAAAAAAGGCGATGATGATCGTTATAACACATTAGCAAGGAGGGAGGGTAATGGTAAAGTGAAGCCCTGAAGAATGCGTAAAACATGACCTGCAGGTATTAGATGAAATCACTGGTAACAATTATCAATGAACGGAGGAGAGATGGTATTGATTGGTTTGAAGTGGTGTAATAAAGCGTTTATGGGGAGGGTATAGTTCAAGGGATTGGAGGAGAGCAGTAAGATAACCACCTTATATAGACCGACAGTCAATATACCGGCGAAGATAAGGGCGAACTGTACCTAAGGAATGTATAGGGCGAATTAGGTTTATTGAGTTGTTGTAGGAAAGATATATGCTGTGTATTTTGGTCGAAGAGTGCGTCGAGTGACTGAAGGACTGGAACTTGATTGGAGTCCAAGAACATAGTTTGGCGTTTAGGAGTGGTAGGAAGCTCCTGGATCCAAATCTCTCTACATTGCACAAACAACATGATTGAGCAAAATGAGAGAAGAATAAATTGTATTTAGGTTTTATGGCATATTTCAAACCTAATAGGCCGAACTCTATGGCAGGAAGCTCATAGTGATACTATAGGAATCGTTACCAAGGTGGCTAGGTATCTAAAATGCCGAATCAAAGCATGTACGACTATAGTGAAAAACGCGTGTGTAGAAAATAAATGGCGAGTGGAGATTTCACAAATGTCATGGTCTGAGAAAGTGTAATATATGCGCATTTAATATTATAGCGGAGTGACCAACGCAGGGATGTGTTAGCTCCTCGGTTATTCAATTTGCTCATATTGCCTAAGGCTTATGAAAGAATTAGAGATGGCGCCGGTGGCAGGACAATGAACTGGTAGAATGATAGATGAATGGGTGAGTGGAGGGTGTCCTAACCTATACTCACTGACGGATGATTTGGTTTTGTGTGGTGAATCTGAAGAGAGTTTGAGAGGATTGGTAGAGAGATTTGGCAGCGGTGTGTAAAAGGAGTGGTTTGAAAGTAAACGTAGATAAGCGTAAGGTTATGGTTGGAAGTGAGGACAGTCCTCGGTGTGTTTATAGGCCACCTCGCTCAAAATTTTTTGACTTCCTTTTTCAAAAAATGAGGGGGGTCAAAAAGCTTGTGTTTAAGCGGTTCATAGCGTATACACCTATATATCTTCACCACCAGGACACTACAATCAACATTCGTATTGAACCCTTAGGTAAAATAGCTACTTCAAATTCGTTGATATTTTCACGTTTCATCGCAAATCGCCGCAAGCTGTTCTTCTCTAAGAAGCTGCTTTCAGCATGCGATTTCTGTCTGTACTTCTGTCCTAAGGTTAGAATAATACTTATATAATATACCATATAACATGTAAAAAAAAAAAATTAATGCCACCGAAAAGTTTTTAAACTCAGTCAATACTCCATTAGAGCGGGTGCTTTTTATATAATTTTTAATTAATATCATACAACATAGTGACACATTAATAGCTTAGCTTTTTTTCCAGGCAACGAATAGTTTCTTTCACTTGCAAAATCTGAAAATTCGGAACCCATGGCTAGAAAAGGAAGACAAGACCTGCACAACCTTCCCACCTCACGAGTAACTTCCATTGAACAGGGCGAGAAATTGCTGCACTTCTAATTATTCAATCTACGTGATTTCTAAGATATGCCGGCTTCTGTCGCTAACGAGAGCGTCAGGAAAATTACCCAGCAAGCCACTCTGGCAAAGATATTTATCCATAAAGTGCCTTACCATGAAAAAGTGCGAGAGCTAGCAAACAGATTGTTATTGTTCGGTACCGAATTATTAATAACACTTCGAGAGTCACCGTCCCTTGCAAGCAAGATAGAAGAAAACTTCGGGAAAGGCAAAAACATATCCATTTGGCAGAGGAAAACTGGAATTGAAAGCAGGTTTCTAGCAACGTTAGACAAGTCTTGAACATCCTCAATTGCAAGTGTGAGATTAAGCTATGTTCAGAATTTGAGGATCCATGTCCAGGTGGGTCCTGACTGTAAACATGAAGGCACATCTGCTCTTGTTCTAAGGATATGAAGATCCCTGTCAAAAAACTAGTGTTTATTAATAGTCAAATTGGACAGCTTCAAATTGGATTACCAGATCTACCTGAGCACAGAAGACAAATTAAAAAGCAGAAGAGGCAAGAAGATGAATTAAGAAGAATTTCTGAATATAAGCAGACTTGAAAGGAGGAAGTAGCATTGCAACCAAATGAAGTTCTTTTATTCTCCGATGAGATTGAGAGCCAACTGATTGTTACGATTGAAGAATCTGAAGATCCTTTGAAATCCATGTGATTGCTGGTTGATGTACCTTCTACTTCACAGTACAAGGTCAGTATTAATACATTACAAAATATACAATTCCCAATGAATGCCATTGCAAAGTATTTGGATGTGTCGCGTCTACGTGCTACACCGGCATTTTTAGATGCTGGGTTAAATACTGAAGGAGACAGGAGATTTGGGTTGATCACAAGTAAAGTAAAAAGGCGCACAAGAAAAGTCCATGAAATCCACTGATGAGAATTTCACCTCGATGGCCGATAGGCCAATATTGAATGTACTGCTTCTTTGATGGTCGGCAAAGATTCCACGTAAAAGTTCTGTTACAAGTTATGATAACTCAAGTATCTGTTCCAATACTTGTGGAAAGAGAGCATCTACAACTTGTTGCAGTTGAGCCAGTGGAAGTATCTTTGCATTTTACTCCAGAGAAAGACAACGAAAAGGGAAACTTTCTGAAGTTATAGCTGACCTTTCCAGTGTGATTCTTAAAGAAAAACATTATAAAGGTTTGCAGTGCATATTCTTGGTGCACTTTCAACAATGGTAAACCATGTGGCGAAGGAGGAGCCATGCAATTGCGGTTGAGGCAAACTGAGTCGTAAAGCTATCTGGTTGGTTTGTTGCCTTCATACAATGCGCTCGACTCTTGTTGCGGCACTTGATCACAGATTGGATGGAAAAACTTGTCTAACAATCAAGTGGAGAGGTAAGATCGGCCAAAAAACATTGGTTGATACTGCAACAGAACTTAGAAATCAATCCCTCATTTATCAAAAATATCCTTTCCAGAGCCTTTGGTTCCATTGAGTGACATTGTTGTCAAAGATCTCTATACAGATCAGGCTTATGGTTACAGGATAACTCAGGCCATAAGGACAGGTGTACTTCCAACTGATCTGGCATTATTAGAAAATTGGTCCTGTAAGCCACTCTCGGTGGTTAACAACTGCAAATAGGATTTGTCGCATATGGGTTTCAAAACATGGCCTTAAAGGCAACAACTTGAAGACGTTACAACTGCTTGTGGAATACATTGTTGTGCGTGTTACAATTCAAATCGAAAATTTCTACTTGGTGGAAGGACCTCGCCACATTCTTTATCACTTGAACCTCCTACAATCTCATTAGATGGCAGTATCAGATATTGTTTTGCCAACAATCCAACGTTCATCGTGGTTAGCATTTAGTAAATGGTGCATCAGACACTTTTATGCAAACTATATAACATAGATACTCCTAATAATCATTGGAATTACAAACCTCCAGCAATAGTAGATAATGACCATATCCAAATTCTATATGATTTTGGCATACCCACCGACATATTTGTACAAAGTAATAGACCGGATATTGTATTAGTCAATAAAACAACAAGAACATGTCAACTAATAGAGGTAGGTGTCCCATACGATGAAAATGTGGCCCTCTACGAAAGGGAGAAAGAAATTAAATATCAGAGATTACGATATACCATCAGAAGGATGTGTGAGATGGACGAGGTGGAGGTGGTGCCAGTGGTAGTGGGGTCCCTTGGAACGGTAAAAACCTCTCTAGTAACCTATCTACAAAAGATCCCTGCTAAAATTGGAACCGAGGAGATAGCTATAGAAGCAATTAGAGGAAGCCTAGGAATAATAAGGCTAGTCTTGGGGATTTGAGTGTGCGGTGCTATGCCTTAACCCAAGGTTTGGGGACGGTGTAGCACCGAGAGTACCCTCAAAAGAGGTGTTTAAAAAAAAAAAAAAAAAAAAAAAAAAAAAAAAAAAAAAAAGGTTGTTGAAGAGCCAATACAAGTTCCAAAGTGGCCATGTCATGGACAGTCCAAAGAGAGGTGTGTGAAACAAGTAACAGAGGCTTCTGGCAAAGTGTATACTCATGAGAACGAAGAAGGAGTCATGATTGGCCAGGAAGCATAGCAAGAAAGAATGATGTCTAGGAGTGAATCCAAGCAAGATTTGATGAATATTGTAGGTTGAAGTTTTTTACATTTTTTACAATGTGTTTTCAGTGTTTGATAATAGAGACAAAATATAAATAAATGTTTGAGTTCATTAAACCAGATTTTGAGCAAATTTTCTTAGAGTTTATATTGTCATCCCCTTTTTTCGGAAATTTCAATCAATCAAACGCCAATTTACCAAGGTAAATGTTTATGAATAAGGAAAAACCTTTTAAATTAGAATGAGTTGCCACATCAAAAGGCACATTTTTGGACCACCTCATTCACAAAAAATCACGAAATTTTATTTTTGCCCTCCAAATTGACACGCCCTACTAGATGATGAGCAGCTTAAACAAGTGTCGGAGTTTAAATATTTAGGATATATGTTGGATGAAAAGGGAACGGATGATGCAGAGTGTAGTAGGAAAGTTGTTGAATGCAGGAAGGTGGTGCTGTGCAAATTAAAAATCGTTGGTAGATATTAATGGGAACATAAGTCATTGAGTAAAGCGTAGGTCTACATGCGGGCTATTGTTGTGTTACCCCTTTTAATCGTATAGGTAATTGAAAACTATGCGTCTGGAATAAAGAGGTATAGATCTAAAGTTCAATGTGTTCAGATGGACAATCTTAGGGGCGTTTTACGTGTGGGAAGAATTGATCAAATGAGTAACAGAACGCATTAGAGAGCTGGATGGCCACTCATAGCAAGTGGTGAAGAAAAGGGGTAAATGAGAGAATAAATGGAAAGCTCGTTGAGATGGTTTGGTCATGTGGAAAGATGAATGATAGTCGGTTGGTTAAACGAATATATAGTGGTGAGTGTGTTGGAATCAACCGGCTGGGAGACCGAAAAAAAAGTGGAATGAGTCAGTTAAGGAATGCCTGGAAGGAAGAGAAGAATGCGAGTTTGGCAGAGCGAGAAGAAAGGTGCATAATAGGATGAATGGCGGGGCGTTTGTGAGGGGGTATGGTTGCCGAACCCAAATTGAGCCAAGCGATGAACCCTACACTGACGATATGGCCATAGTGAGGGCCGTCCGTCACCGTTGAAAGGCTCATAGGGTTGGGAATTTGTGACTGCGACGAGTTCTCACAGCTAGTATATATAAATATATATATAATATTATATATATATAATATATAATATATATATATATATATAATATATTCATATATATATATATATAATTATAGTATATATATAGTATATATAATAATACCATATATATATATATATATATTATATGATATATATATGATATATATATTATATATATATATATATATATAGTTATAATTATATATAAATATATAGATATATATATATATTCAGTATTACTATTAGTAATATGATATATATATATATATATATATATAATATATATAGATATATATAATATTATATATATATATTATATATATATAGATATTATATATATATATATAATATATATATATATATATTATATATATTATATATATATAGGTATATATAGGTATATATATAGGTCAGAGAGTTATTATTATATAGATATAATATATATATACTATACTAAATATATATAAATATAATTATAATATATATTATATATATATATGATATATATATATATATAATATAGAGTAATAATATATATATAATATATATATTATATATATATAGTATATATATATATATATATATATATATATATTATATATATAGGCGTATTTATAAGTGGTTGACTCCAGGAGCGAAAATCAATAATTAATGTATCTTTTTTTAATAATTTTAGGGTAAATACCATTAAATTTGTGGGGAAACTACCTACCTGAACCAACGTAAACCTAAATTAACCTATACCTAATATTAACGGATCAACCAACTTATAAATGTCCCATATTAGAGATATATATATTATAATATATATATATATATATTATATATATTTAAATAAATATTAATTTTATAATTATATTATAATTTTTTAAGTATTTATTTTTATATTATATAGTATATATATATATATATATATATATATATATAATATTTGCAACCAGGCGTTATGATAGGGTTAATGGGAAGTCTATGGCAGGTGTTAGTGATATTGGTGTTGGTGGTAGGCTTCTGAAGTGAATCAAAAGTATGTATGATGGATGTTGTTGAGTGAAGGCGTGTGTGAGAATAGAATGGGGTCAAAGTGATTGAGTTTAGGATGAATAGCGGAGTGCAGACAGGGTTGTTTATGTCATCCTTGGTTATTCAATTTGTTCATGGATGGGGTTATGAAAGAATAGAGGTGGGGGTGGCAGGAAAAATAGGTGTTAGAATGATGAGAATGGAAGAAGTGAGTGGAGGGTGCCCTAGTCTATTGTATGGCGGATGATTTTGGTTCTGTTCATGTGTGGTGGAATCTGAAGCAGAGTTTGAGAAGATTGGTATAGAGATTTGGCAGGTATGTAGAAAGGAGGGCTGAAAGTAAACGATAGATTAAGAGTAAGGATTACCCTATGGTGTGATCTGTAGGATAGCCCTCAGTGTGAAGTTTATGTTAGATGGTGAGCAGCTGGAACAGTTGTCTGAGTTTAAATATTTGGGTATGTGTTGGAGAAGAAGGGAACGGATGATGCACAGTGTAGTAGGAAAGTTGGTGGCTGGTGCATTAAATCGTTGGTGAATGTAAAAGGACTAAGTCTGGAGTGCGCTTAGGGTCTTGCCATGAGGGTATGTTTTTCCTGTGTTATTGACCATATTAGTAGCGGAGGACTAATGAGTTCATGAATAGAAGTATAACCATCTAAAGGTCATGTGTCAGGTAGGACAATCTTAGGGCGTGCTAGGTGTGAGGAGAAGAAGATAAAATGAGGAATGAACATATTAGAGAGTTGTTTCGTGGTGTGAAGAAAGGGGTAAGACAAATTAAATGGAAAAGTATGTGAGATGGTTTGGTCATGTGGAAAGGGTAAATGATAGTCGGTGGTAAGCGGATGTTATAGTGGTGAGTGTGTTGGGAACTGACCGGTTGCGGAGACCGAAGAAAAAGTGGATTGAGTCAGTAAAGAAAGTGTTTGCAGGAGAGAAATGTGAGTTTGGCATATGCGAGAAGAAGGTGCATGATAGGAGAGAATGCGGGCGTGTTGTAAGGGGGTTAGGTTGTGGCCCACCTGGGCCAGAGAATGAACCCTACACTTGACGACTTACCGTATTGTGGATCCGTCCGGCCGTCCCATGAAGCCTTAGGGTGGATTTTTGATTGCGACGAGTTCTTACTTATTAATGGTACAGAGGGGGCGGTAAGCCTGGGCTTTCTTCGACATTTGTCATTTTCTCCTACTGCTTTTCTTTTCGATGCTTGTTGAGCGCACCTTACTCCCAATTCTTGGGAAAAGAAAGGTAGATAAAGAAAGAAAATATTATATATATATAGATAATATATATATATATATATATATAATATATATATATATATAATAATATATATAATATATATATATATATATAATATATATATATATATTAATAATATATATATATATACTATATAGTATTTAATATTAAAATCTTTCTTATCCCTATGCAGGAGGAGAGACTAACACGGGGGGACCACAGGAAATCGAACTTTAATGCCGGCTATCCCAAACCAGCGCCACCAACGTGTTCGCAGTCAAGTTTTAATTCTTGCCCCCAGTAGATAAAAACCCAAACTGGCTATATTAACCCAACTGAATAATATATATATATATATACTATATATATATATATATAAATATAATATATATAATAGAATAATATAATATATATATATATATATATTTCTTTCTTTCTTTCTTTCGTTCTTTCTTTCTTTCCCCAAGATTGTGGGTAAGGTGCTGTACAAGCATCGGAAAAGAAAAGCAGTTGGAGAACATGACAAACGTCGGGAAAAGAAAGCCCCAGCCTTACCCGCCCCCTCGTACCATTAATTACGTGAGAGCTCATCTCTCC
>JABUQX010041066.1:30000-35000 GCA_015478945.1 Trachelipus rathkii | reverse complement strand
TATTTACCTTCTCTTTTGGTGTTCTACTTTCGTGACGGTTTTCACGTTAATCTTTTCTCTTTGTTCGAAGTGTTTTCTTTTCAATATATTTCTTTTCGAAGGACGACTTTCTTTTGTAAGAAGAATCTCAGAATTGTATCTTTACTCTCTTTCTTATTTAACTCAACCCTCTAGGCTTTATTATTTCTCAAACTAACAATTATCTTATCTTCACTGCAAGGAAAGTTTATATATATATATATATATATATATATATATATATATATATATATATATATATATATATATATATATATATATATATATATATATATATATATATATATATATATATATATATATAATTTAGACTGTCCCAAGCTTATAAGGGTGATTTTTTAATTTTTCATTTTGATAACGCATACATTGCAATTTTGTTGCTAACTTGGAAAAAATCTCACACAACAAATTTCAAAAAAATTACAACATATTTAGTGTTCACGCTAGACGAACGAAATTGGCAACTTGTGCGGGTAGGGTTCGTTGATAGTTACTGCACTATGGTTACTCTTTAGACTCCATGGCGATAACACGTACTTGTGTCTGATCTTGTTAATAAATTAGTATCCATGACAGTTACTCTTTAAAAAAAAGTGATTTATATCTCATTGGTCAATCGATCGATCATATTAATGATAACAAATTGCTTTCAATCGGAGATGTTTTGCGGAGTGTGTTTTCTCTCACGCTGAAAAAGAACATGGAAAGAGAAGCATGTAACTTTATTACTGATGAAATACGTTCCATTTGAAGTAAAGCAAACATTCCAACAAAAACAAAACCAAACATTGCTACCAAAATAGTGAGCTTGCATGACAGGTACAGATCAGTAAAGAAATCTAAACACAAAAAGAGTGGATCTCAAACAAAAAGTGAAAATGCATTTAAGGAGAGTTTAAATTACCTTTTTGATATTGATCCAAAGATACACTGCAAATGATTACGGTTGAGGCGTGGCTACCTAGGCACAGTTGATAGAATAGCTCTTGCTAGAGAAGCTTGAAAACGGAAAAAGAGTAGAAATTGGAAACAGAAAAAAGTGAGGATAAAAGGAAGAAAAGAAATGTCTATAGATGTAGAATTTAGCTCAAGTTCTACTAGGATACCTCATCAGAAAATGGTATTGGACAGGACAAAACCAAGTTCTCGCAGTGCTTTTGTGGTGTTGGAATTTACTGTAATGCCCTTGGAATAGTTGATGACGTTGTTTTGAGTCAAAGTACGTTACAGAGAGAAAGAAGCGCTAAACTTAAAACAGTAGCTGAGGATAGAAAACAGAGTTTTGAAACAGATGTGCTACTGACTGTATATTGGGATGGGAAAATTATTTAAAGAGATATCACTGGTTGCAAAAATACAGAACAATTACCTATCCTAGTATCACCAGAAAGAAATTCAAAACTCCTTTGATATTGCAAATGCTGTAACTGAATGTTTGGAAGACTGGAACTTAGCAAATAATATACAGGCAATGTGTTTCGACACCACCGCATCAAACACAGGAAGGCTCAAAGGGGCTTGTACAATTTTGGAAAACATCTTGGGTAGAGAGCATCTTCAACTGGCCTGTCAGCATCATATTAATGAAATGATAATTTATCATGTATTTGACAAATGTCTAGGAGCACTTACTGGACCAGAGACACAGCTGTTTAAACGATTTCAAACCAGTTGTGGAACAGTTAATAAAGACAATTATCAGACTAGCAAATCAAGCATTCCAGAGAAAGAAGCAATTGTTGCGTTCTGCAAACAGGAATTGAAGAAAATGCATCCAAGAAAAGATTATGCTGAACTTTTGGAGTTGACTATTATAATTCTTGGAGACGTTCCTCCTAAAGGAGTTCATTTTGTGAAACCAGGTGCCATGCATCGAGCAAGATGGATGGCACGAGTTTTATATGCCATAAAAATGGTACTATTTCAGAGTCAAATCAAAATGACTAGAAGAGAACTCACTGGACTTGAAAAATTTGTTCGGTTTGCAGTCATCTTCTATGTGCGCAATTGGTTTGCAGCACCTAGTGCGCCAAAATCACCAAGAACTGACCTGCAATTTCTCCAGAAACTTAAGGATTATGACGAAAAAGACGTATCTGCAGTTGCTGCAAAAGCTCTCTGTCGGCACTTGTGGTACCTGAACGAGGAGCTGGTGCCTCTCGCATTCTTTGATGATGAAGTCAATAATGATATGAAGCTGCAAAAATGGTTCAAGCTCTGATGTTTGTTGCTGAAAGGCCTTCAAATAGAATATCTTTGATTATAGGTATAAGGTTGTCTCAGAATACACACTGGCAAGTTTCATCACCTTGAGTACGACAGGTACAGATCAGTACATATAATCGATTATATATATATATATATTTATATATATATATATATATATATATATATATATATATATATATATATATATATATATATATATATATATATATATATATATATATATATATATATATATATATATATATATATATATATATATATATATATATATATAGGCGACTCCTACACTCTTGCTTAGCACGAGTTATTATTATAGAAACGAACGATCTTCTTCAAATTTTGTAAAGTTATGATAAAATTCTCTTATTTTTTTTTGTGAAAATAGGTCATCTGAAAGAATACATTACATAATACAAATGAAAGATTATGTAAAATTTAAACAAAAAGTGTAAGCATCATCGCCATTGAATAACCCTATTTTTAATCAATTATAAATGGTAACGGCTCGTGCCTCTCCAAAAAGGCGGAGAGAAAATTTGAAGACGGTGTACTATTCGTGAATTTAATTTTTTTACAAGTTGTTCTTTTTATCTATGAAACTAATAAAACACTCGTTTTATTTTTTAAAAAAAGATTCAAAATAAACATTTACTTATTCTTAATGCACATTTCGGATAAAAATAATTAATATATTTAAATTCTAATATCTGAATTTGAAAGGAAAACAATAAGATACCCATAAAACCAATTATATGCTAAAAGAGAACTGTAAGAAATGGATAACTCAAATATCTCTAAAATAATAATTTTTTTTTAATTATATATATATATATATATATATATATATATATATATATATATATATATATATATATATATATATATATATATATATATATATATATATATATATATATTTATATATATATATATATATATATATATATATATATATATATATATATATATATATATATATATATATATATATATATATATATATATATATATATATATATATATATACATATATATATATATTACATATATATATATATATACATATACATATATTATTATTATTATTACATATATTATATATATATATATATATTATACATATATATATATATAGAGAGAGAGAGAGAGAGAGAGAGAGAGAGTTGCTTTTCGCCCAATATTTAAATGTATACTTTTATAGTATATTTTAGATATATTATATATATATATATATATATATATATATTATATATTATATATTATTATTATTATATATTATTATATATATATATATATATATATATATATATTATTATTATTATTTATATATATAACATATGTATAAAGTATATAAGTAATATATATATATATATATATATATATATATATATATATATATATATTTATATATATATATATATATTTATATATATATATATATATAGAGAGAGAGAGAGAGAGAGAGAGAGAGAGAGAGAGAGAGAGAGAGAGAGAGAGAGAAGAATGAAAGAAATAAAGGGGAAGAAACCAGTGGGATCTAGGGAAAAGTCTTATAAGCCACACTTTTCTCCCTGAATTTACGGGTCTAAGAGACATCTTATAACCCTCAAACTTGCTATCCCAACAGCTGATGACGTCAGCATAGCTAAAGCGCGGTTTCATGCCTTTACACCCATCCAAGGGGGGTGCTGAGCTCCACCAAGTAGTAAATGACTGTAGATAGATGGAAAATAAATAGCCGACAGGATTCGGAGGAAGAATTGGATTTGAAGTAAACGGAGCCTAAATAGACTCATGAGCCGGAGCCGGAGCGGGAACCGGGGTTGAAACTGGCTACGAGCGTATAAAATGCCAAGTGATGTGTCTATCCCTATGTTTGCAAGGACGTATAACCCTATTTTGATGGTTTTAGAACCTTCATAGGTATCTGCGAGCCTCCAGGATGGAGTCCCAGATGGAAAGCACAGAGTGCTTATCAGAGGAAGAAGCCGAAGGATGATTCTAGAGGAATCAGAAAACTGTAAAGTTGCCATATGAAATAAAGGCCGAACCCCGAAATTGGATTTCACACTTAAAATGAAATGATTTCAGCTACTAATTGATAATTTCTTAGATGATCACTAAATCAGCTGTTTATTGAACAATATATGAAACTTATCACAACGAGCATATTAATAAAACGTCATTTCTCTAATTTTTTGCCGTTCAACCGATTTTTCATTTTACATCGAATAGCTTAGTCTTTCCATGCCTAACCGGCCTAAAACCTAATATGCATTGACATACTATCTTGGATCAATAGCATTAATTACGGCATCTCTCTCTCTCTCTCTCTCTCTCTCTCTCTCTCTCTCTCTCTCTCTCTCTCTCTCTCTCTCTCTCTCTCTCTCTCTCTCTCTCTCTCTCTCTCTCTCTCTCTCTCTCTCTCTCTCTCTCTCTCTCTCTCGAAACACTGTCTGACCTGACGCAAGCAAATTTTTTTTAACTTTTCTAGCACATCTAAACTAACATCACCTGAAGCTGCTCACACGATTGGGTTCTCTTACAGTGCACATGACTATTTCGAATCTAACATGACCTAACGGAAACTAGCCCAAATTTTCGACAGGGAAAATCGTCGACATGCCATTAAAAAAATTTCAGGTGTCCAAATCGTCGACAAGATTTTGGTCGACAGCATTTTGGTAGACAACATTTTCTCATAAGGTGTCCAAATCGTCGACACATTAAAT
>JABUQX010041066.1:0-25000 GCA_015478945.1 Trachelipus rathkii | reverse complement strand
AAAATAATCACTTCGGCTAAAATATTTAAATGAAAATAGATAATGATTTTATCTAAATATATTTGCATTATTTGGAAAGCTAAAAAACTAGTTAATATAGTTTTAGGAAAGAGTTACGTCATTTATTTCCAGATTATAATGTCATTAAAATATTATTAAAAATTACTACTACTACTACTAAAATTACTGCCACAACCACCACTACTATTCCAGCTACTCGTAAAAGCACCTTAAAAGAAATAACAGGATGGATTAAAAATGATATATATATATATATATATATATATATATATATATATATATATATATATATATATATTGATGTAAAATATATATATATATATATATATATATATATATATATATATATATATATATATATATATATATATATATATATATATATATATATATATATATATATTTATATATAAGAATATATTTATATATATATATATATATATATATATATATATATATATATATATATATATATATATATATATATATATATATATATATATATATATATATATATATTTGGGATTTATTTTTTTCATTTTTTTTCTTTTAGTTGTAGGTTTTAATAAATTTTAGTAAGTGTAGCAAAGTTGTTTAGGTTTAAGTTTTGTTTTTTAGTATATAGTAGTATATTTTCTTTATTTAATTAATTTTAGTGCTTGAATTTTTTAAGTTAGGATTTAGTTTATTCAATTTTTATCCCGATTTCTTCTTTTGTTTTAGTCTATTGTTCTTATTTGTGTGTGTGGAGTGTGTGTGTGTGTGTGTGTGTGAAAGATGGCACATTTGCATAGACGCGGGCTTTCTATTAACTTTACCAACATCCGCGGCTTAAAATCTAACTTTGTCTCTGTTGAATATCACCTATCTAACTCTAACCCTAACCTTTTGCTCTTGTCTGAGACTCAGATGGCTAAGAATTCATCCTCTAACTCGTTTAATATATCCAACTATAACTTATTTCATAATTTCCGTCTGAAGGGTGGAGTGTGTGCCTATGTAAACATTAATACTCCTGTAACACGTCTCGTGAATCTTGAATCTCCTAACTTCGATGCTCTGTGGCTCAAAATCTTTCTTCCTTCTACTACAATAATCTTGTGCTTCTGCTACTGTTCTCCTAACAGAACAGATTTTCACTTTTTCTTTGAATATCTTACTACCTCTCACGAGACTGTTATATCTTCTCATCCAAATACTGAGGTCCTCTATTTAGGGGATTTCAATGTACACAACACTGAATGGTTGGGGTCCTCTCATACTGATTTAGGTGGGGAGAAGGCCGAATCATTCAGCATTCTTAACGATCTGGAGCAACTAGTCAAAGAACCTACACACATTCCGGATCGTCCCAACCAATTCTTGAACACACTTGACCTATGTTTCACCACTAGTCCTTCTCTTTGTAAATACACTACCTTCGCTCCTATTGGTAAATCTGACCACAACCTTATATACTCTTAACTTTAATACTTTCTCTAAAACAGCTCCATCCTGCCCTACGCGTTTTTTCTGGCACTTTGATCGCTTCTACGCTAACTATAATTGGAATGACTGCTTTGACTCTGATGACGCTTCGGCTTCTGCCACTAAGGTGGGAGCTGTAATCGCTGACGGGATGAGCAGGTTCATTCCTTCTTCGACTAAATCTTTCTCTCCTCATAATCCATGGTTCGATCGTGCCTGTTCTCTGGCCATTCAGGCTAGAGACAGCGCTTATTGGGGGTGGAAAAATTCTCGTTCTCCTATCACTCTCGCTAATTTTCATTCAGCTAGAAATCGTTGCAGGGATACTCTTCGACGAGCAAAGCGGGCTTTCATAAAACGAAGGTGCGCTAACCTCCTTGGTTCTCCTACTGATAAATCTTTCTGGCCTCTTGCCAAAAACATCTCTAACAACTTCTGTAAATCTGCCTTTCCTCCTCTTATTCGATCTGATGGCTCTGTTGCTAACTCTCCAACTGAAAAGGCCAATCTCTTCGGCCTCCTATTTTCCTCTAACTCAACCTTGGACGATTCTGGCATTCCTCCCTCCTCCACCTTCTACTCAGGGTGTCCATGTCTTTAGTTTGTGTTCATATTTCCTCGATGCGTTGGATCATGGAATCTATGAACGTTAGAAAGCGGGTGGCCTGGATGGCATTCCTCCTCGAGTTTTGAGGAGTGTGCTTCCGTGCTGGCCCCTCCCCTCGTTCAACTATATTCTCTGTGTCTCAATACTAACACTTTTCCTCAGTGTTGAAGCACGCACATGTCCAACCTATTCCGAAAAAAAGGAAGCCGCCTGATCCTTCTAACTATCGCCCTATAGCTCTCACCTGTATTCTATCTAAGATCTTTAGAAACCCTTCTTAACTCTCACTTCTTAGACCATCTGAAATCTCATTCTCTTCTTTCCGATCACGGCTTTCGGCATTCAAGGTCAACTGGCGATATACTTTCCTATTTACCCGATTTATGGTTTTCCGCCCTAAGCTACAGGGAGACTTGCGTGGTGGCGCTTTACATATCCAAAGCATTTGACCTGGTATGGCACGCGTCACTGCTCACCACCTAATGCTATCAGCCTACTTTGTGAGTAAAATATGCTTCAGTTTTCTTTCACCTTTCCTAATGTTGCAACGTTAGTAAACACTCCGCCGTCAATAAGAAGGTGGTAGGTGCGCTGAATTTCTTCTTCCTTTTCTGTCATTAGTGGTGTTCCTCAGGGTTCTTGTCTTATCTCTACTTTATTCCTGGCTTTTCATTAATGATCTCACCCGGCATAATTAACTCTAGCCCACTAAATGCCGATGTCTCTTGACCTCATTCTTTTCTAACTCATTTCAATTCTACTCCCTTACTTTGAATTGCCTCGTCTTAATTCTTCCGACTCTATTCTCGCTGATCTGGACAGAATTTCCGGGTGGGGTCACCTGAACCTTCTCAAAATTAAATCTTTTAAAAACTCATCTTAAGCATATCTTTCCCACAGAAATATTTTCTAACTTTTCTATCTTCCTTGACATAAGCTCTTCTGGCTCTCTCTGAGTTGATAATATAAAGACTTTTTAGCCCTAGAATATAAATAAAAATGTCTTTGAACCTCATCATAACGGTTGCTAAGGCGGCCTCTCAAAGAAACTGGAGTTCTGTTTAGACTGCGAGACTTTTTTTCCTCTCCACAGTTACTCCAAGTTATACAAGGGCCCCATCCGCCCTTGTAGCGGTACTGCTCTATATCTGGGGTTCTGGTTTCACCCGGCTTTTGGATATTGTCGAGTCAAAGACTAGAAGACTAATAATCTGCTCTTCCCTCTTTGCTTGACCACTCTTTATCTTTGCGGTGCGATGTTGGTACTTTATCTCTTTCAGAGAAACGTAGCGCAAGTGCTCGAGGGAACTTTTCACTCGCGTGTTAATTGTTCTTTAAGAAGCCCTCGTAGCACAAGGGTTGCTGTGTCGGCACATGAGTTTTGTATTGATGTTACTAACTCCAGACTAGTCCGCTGCGGTGCTTCCTTTTTTCCTGCCACCTCTGTTCTGTGGAATTCTTTTCCATCTTCTGTGTTTCTACTCAATTTAATCTCCCTCACTTTAAAGCTTGCGTCTGTGCTCATCTGCGCAATTTGCGTTAGTTGAGGTTTTGTTGATTTTAACACCCCTCCTTGAATAGGGCTTTGCTCGTGAGCGGTGGTGATAACTGTAAATAAATATATATATATATATATATATATATATATATATATATATATATATACATATATATATATATATATATATATATATATATATATATATATATATATATATATATATATATATATATATATATATATATATATATATATATATATATATGAATAAGCAAGTATACATCGATTGATGGATTATGGTTTTTACATCCATTCATATATTCACACAAAAATACATACATCAAAATAAATACGTTCACACATATAAACATAGATACACACATATTACGCTTGCTCTTGAGTAAATCACTCTGAAAATTTAAGAGCTTGTGGAATTTACTTAGCGAAGTAAGAAAGCAGAAGTAAACAAACTTTTGCTTTCTGCCAAAACTTTGAAAGAAAGAATAAAAGCATCAATGTTTGATCCCTTGAAATAGTTCTTCAGGGAAAATACAATTGTTACTATATCGATCATATAACAGTATTTTAAAGTTTATATATATATATATATATATATATATATATATATATATATATATATATATATATATATATATATATATATATATATATATATATATATATATATATATATATATATATACATATATATATATATATATATATATATATATATATTGGTTTTTCATATAGAATTCAAGACGAAGGTTTAGTAGAACTTACACCCAAGAACATTTTTTTGCGTAATATTCGTCAGGTGGCAGCACTCTACTCAAAGTCAACAGGCTGTAGTTATTGAAAATACAAAGGTATACGGCAGACAGACTGAAAGGTTTATTTCACTGTATTATGTTAGCAATGTCATTTTCAAAAGACAAACGTGTATTTATTGCTGAGACGTATTGTGTATGTGAATCATACAAGTGTGTGAAAAAGGATTTTAAATTGAAGGTCAGAGTAGGTGCAAAATTTTTTGTAAAACTATGTGACAAAGCATCTAAAATGTTTGTAGTTAGAAGGTATGACCAACTTGGGTTCTTTCGATTCTGTACAGACCCTGTGGCACGAAATATTTTAATCAAATGTGATATTATCGACTTATATGGATCTGTAGACTGAGGAAACTCCCAATTCAAACTACTTTATTACATCTATGATCTGTGTGCATAAAATGTTTCAATTTCGTTTATGAAAAACGATAATGCTATCACAGAACACTGAAATTAATAAACGTTCCAGCACGGCTGCCACATTACGATTTCGTTTCCTTAGATACAGTCTGTTTGCCCTTGAGTATAGTACTGCCACTTTGCCAACATCATGACAGAAAATGTGCATGTGTCAAGTTCTACTCTATCCTTCTGGTTGCGTTCTTTATAAAATGTCTGATATATATATATATATATATATATATATATATATATCATATTATTATCATATATATATATATATACTATATATATATATATATAGATAATAGTATATATATATATATAGTATATATATATATATATATTGTATATATAATATATTATATATAATATATATATATATTATATATATTATTATATATATATCAGTCTGCTATCTGCCTCACATCATTATACACTATCGATTGCATGGATTCCGAACACATTTCATTAAAGCTCAATAAAACTGTGCTAGAGTCAAATTTAAAAACTATAGTAAGTAAAAAGAACTTGACACCTTTAAAAAATTATTTTTAAAAAAGTTTAATGTAATGTTAAACTAACGTAACTCAACATAACCTTACTTAACGTATCCATAACCTTTCTTGCCGTATTATTTTATATTTATAATTTATTTCATTTTGCATTGTTAAAAAATTACTTATTATTATCTATATATATATATATATATATATTAATTAATATATATATATATATAATATAATAATTTCTTTATATATTATATATATATATATATATTATATATATATATATATTTATCATACTTTGTGGAAGTGGGAGAGGGTATATTGCTTGGGGGAACTTTTCAGTGGGGTCCCAGCATCAATAACTATACTATATATATCTATATAAATTATGTATATCATTTATATATATTATATTATATATATATATTATATATATATAATATATTATATTATATTATATAATAATATATAATACATACATCATATATATATATATGTATTATACTAGTAATATATATTATATATGTTTATATATATATCTATATAAACTTATAATATATATAATATATATATATATATATATATATATCAACGGTTAACACTTGATAATGTGTGTTAAAAAATACACGAAGCGCTTCGGTGGTACATTCCTTTTTTCATTTACCTGGTGGGTTATTATATATATATATTATAATATATATATATTATAATATATATATAATTATTATTATATTCATATATATATATATATTAAACTATATATTTCCCCATTTACTCGTATATTTCCATTTTAATCAGCCGTACTGCCAGCATGGCATTGCGCGAAAAGATTGATCGGCACTCAAAACTCTACCTACCTTTCTAAATTGAATCCAATTACGTTTAGATATTATATATATATATATATTATATCTAATATAAAATAATATACTATATAGTATATAATATTATATAACTATATATATATAGTATTATATACTATATATTATAATATATATATGAATTTGCTTTAATTTTGTGTAAATGATTGTCTTATTCGTGCTCGCGTATGGTTTACCAATTATATATTATATATATATATATATAATATTATTATATAAACCCGCGTCACTTCGGCTGCCGATGCTTTTCATTTACGCTATCCGCCTGACCCGGAGTAATGATTTCTCTTGCGATCGTCGGCCAAGTTCTATATGATAATTACTAGTTATATATATATATATAAAGTTAGTAGTATATATAAATAATTATATAGACTATATATATATATATAGGTCATATATATAAAAGAGAAGGAATGTAAGATTCTGCTGAAGGTAACTTGTGGCACAGAAAGCGTAAATTTTGGATTTACTGTAATCACAATCTGCGCTGGATCGCCTATGTCTGCAACCCGGCACAGAACGGTATCGATAGACTTGCAGTGATCACTTGTGGATGAGTACGGAGAACATTACTTAAGATAAATTTACGCATAGTTTGAAAACGTTAAGGTATGTGTGGTTGTTACAAACTCGTATGGTCTATCTGAGGGTTATGTTTTCTTTCTTGGAAAATCTGATATGATGTTGGTCTAAACACGGGGTGGGTTTTTTTAGGGGCAATTGGGAAAAACTTTTTTTCCAATTGATTGTGCTGGGCGTCTTGAATGGTTGGATAGATAGATATTCGAAAAGGAGATATTTTAACAGGTGTCTTTGTGGTTGCAGAAGAAAATGAGAATGGTAGGATGATAATTGATTTTGTGAGGAGAGAGAGGTATGTATATAAGCATAACATTCTTCGAGGACAAGAGTATTCACAAGTATACTAGATATGGTGTAAGTAGAGATATTATCGAAGTTAAAGGTATGATTGATTTTTGTTGGTGAAGAAGGAAGATGTTGAAGTATGTGATGGATATTAAATCAGTTAGGGAGTTAGCGATAGGAATATCAGATCTTTATGTTATCTAGAATATTAAGTTAGTGAGGGCATGGATTTAAAGAAAGGAGGTAAAGAAAGAGGTGGAGAGAATTAAGAGTGAAAAGTTAAGTGAACAATGCTATAAGGAAAAGAATATGAGAGAACTTGCCAATAAATCAGTTAAATGTGAACAAAATGAAACTGAACAAATCTTTACAAAATTTGAAAGTAGCCTTTGATAGTATTGCAAGAGAGGTATGTGAGTGCGCTAAAGTAGAAAGTGAGAATGTCAATAGTGAATGGTGAAATGAAGAGGTGAGGCAAGCATTTAAAAATAAAGAAGATGATGAGGTCTCAAAAGAAAGGTGTATGGAAATATAGGGAGAAAAAAAGGAAGATTAAAAGTTGCATAAGAAAGAGGAAAAATGAGAACTTACAAGAGAATAAGAAGCTCTTCTGGAAGGAAGTACAAAAGATTAAGAAAGAGAGTAAGAATGCTCATTCATGTCTCCGATTTCTGATTAATATTTGCGCATCCCACCCCCAGTTATGGAGAACATGGGGCAACTGATGACATAGTACTATATATTATATATTATATTATTATTATTAAATTATATTATATATATATAGATAATATATATAGTAATATATATATATATATATTAATTATATATATATATATATATAGATGCATATAAATAGGTAGAATGTATTATGTATATGTTTTATATGTATATATACTATATATATATATATATTATATTATTTTACCATATTTATTATATATATATATATATATATAGTATATATGATATATATAATAAGTATATAATATATCTAGATAATTTATATATATATATTATTATACTTATAATGTATACTTTCTAATTATACCATTACCTGTGAGGGGGTTGAGGGGGGGGTTACTATCGTGCCATCTGTCTCCTCGATGTCCTAAGCATTACTGGGGGTGGAGGGGGGGAGGTAGGGAGTATGTATGAGGGTGATATATGGGGTGAGTAGGGGTATAGGTGTAGAGGTGAGTAGTGAGTATGGAGTAGTATGGATAGTTAGTACGGGTAGTTAGGGGGTAGGGTAGGTATGAGGGGTGAGGGTAGGTGTATAGTAATATATATATACTATATTAAGGAAAAGACCCAGAGCAGGGGGCCAATTTTGGCCATGTGGGGGTAGAGGTGTGTGTTGCGTAAATAATAGTTTCAAAAGGGAATTAATTATAAAAAATATACTGTTACAACAGCGTAAATGGTGGTATATTTGAGGTGATGCGCGCTTTATTTAGAGTTTCCATCTGCGGAGTTTTTATGCATTAGTGACGTGGGTGAGGCGTGGTGGGTGAGTGATACACGAGTTGCTTGAGTGATAGTGTGTGAGGTAGTGGTAGTGGTATATATGTGAGGGAGTGGGTGAGTGATGTGAGGTAGAGGTGTAGTGAGTGGTGAGTGAGTGGTGGTATAGGGCTGAGAGTAGTATATATAGGTTAGTCTGTAGGGTGAGGGTGAGTAGGTGGAGGGGTAGTATAGTTATCGATAAAGTGCGGGGGAAGGCGGGAGTGCGTGGGAGTTATCCTCTTTTTCTTCTTCCTTCACTTTATAAGTCGTTGTTGAAGTTCTTTTACGTTAAGAAATCTAAGTAGAACAGATAGCTTTCTTGTTTGGAGTCGCCTTCTTTTACCTTAGGGGAATACCCGGGGATAGTGAATCACCAACATAAGTCGTTAGAACTCTTTTTTTTAGTTATCTCTTTAATGGGAGAGTGGAACAACTTGATATTTTTGTCTTTTTGATTGTTTACTAAGAACTACATTTCAAATATATTCAACATCCTTGTTGCAATGCTTACGTTTTTAATAAGACAATTTATATAAAAAAAGTTTCATATAAACATATCGTCGCACTGGACTTGAGCGCGGGTTTTGTGCAAATGAAATCATCTTTTGGAAGGAGATGACATATAAAATATGTTCTTACATATCGTGTTAAATACAACTTATTTTCATAATAAGGTATAAAATATTTATATAAAATGATATAAAATATTATATTACAATAGAAATTACATAATTTAGTAACATATTACAATGAGAAATACATCTAATAGAATTGAAAAAAAAATGTATTTTGTTCTGAATAAAATTGATAAAAAAGCTAACTCCATGAATTATTAAAATGGGGTGGCTTTAACTTCTTTATTTTTACTGAAAATGCAATCTAGGTTTAACTAATATGTATTTGTGGCAAAAGTGGGGATTGCTTAGAACATGCGGGTTGGCGGAGCACGTTTAAACGTAGGGTGGATATATATATAATAGATAAGTAGGTGAGGGTATATGATCATATATAATCAATATAATAGTGAGGTAGGTAGGTATATATATATATTATATATATATATATATATATTATTAACATAGTATATTTATAGCGTGTAGTACGTAAGTATAGTTAGTTAATTTCGTTCTATAATTTAGCTCATGTCTGTGACATCCGCATTCCAACTTAAAATTCGCATTAGAATTTAACATCTGCATCCGCTCTGCATCCGCAATCCGCAATCCAGTAATTGTTAAGGAGGATGTTGCGAATGTAAAAAAATATTGAAGTTATTATGTGTGTGTTCTAGTTGTTGAAACAATGTCTGGATAGAAGATTTTTTGATTATTTTCCATATATATATACTATATATGTATGTATGTAAGTATATATCTAGTTATATTAATATATATACTATATATATATATAGTATAATAATGAAAGAACATAGATTATACTATATAGTATATATAAATATATCCGTTCATATTATACAGTTAAGTAGAAGAGCTTGTTGTAACGCGAAATCAAATCATTAGCGTACAATAAGTAAGGCACCCTCCACTCTCTTACATTCTCCATCAATCTAATACCTTCTCTTACCACTCGTACCTCTAATTCTTTCCTCACCCCATCCATATACAAATTAAACAGTCAAGGAGACACAAAACTATCCGTGCCTACTTCAGTTTTCTATTGAACACATGATATAAGGTTCGTTTCATTTATTCCTACACACGCTTCACTATCGACATACATACACCTGATTTCATTCAAAAGTCTACCAATAACACCAAATATCACTAACACCTGTCACATAGCTTTCATAAAACCTTAATAAAATTTAATTTATTTCTCTTTCTCATTTTCTTAATTATTTGTTTCAATGTGAATATTTGATTTACACGACCTCTACCACCTCTAAATTCAACTTGTTGTTCAATAATTAGTTCCTCAGTCCTTCAAAGCACTCTTTCGAACAAAATACAAGCATATATCTTCACTACAACACTCAATAAACTTACTCCCTGATAGTCTCTACAGTTTCCCTTTTCATATCCAGTCAATCACAATCTCGCCTCCATTTTTGATCACTTCACTAGTAATTTCATCTATACCTGCTGAATTATAATTCATCAATTTTCTCACTCTATCTATTACATTTTCCCTACTAATTACCTCGTATCCAAAATACCTATTTCTTTTTGAACCATCAAACCAACACACATTCGCTATCACCTCTTCATTGCTGCCAATGTTACTCAGATTTTTGAAGTGTTCCATCCACACTCTCCTCCCATCCATTTCATTAGTCACGAAAGTATACCATCCCTATTCATTAATCAATGAAGATTTGTCTTACTCTATTTCTTAACCTTTCGTACTTCCTATTCCCAAGTAAATTCCCGTTGATCCTCCATTCAAATTGTTCGTTTGCCTTTTTTCTCTTCCTACGTGTGCACCTTTTAGTCTTCCTTTTTTCACATTATATATTTATATACACCTTTCTTTTGAGACCTCATCATCTCATTCAACCACTCGTCTTTTAACTTTTAGCCGCTTGCATCACCTTTTCATCCCACCGCTCACTATTGTCATTCTTACTTCCTACTTTAGCTTATCCACATCCGTCTCTTGCTCTACTAATAAAGGCTTCCTTCATTTGCTTCCAGAGTTGTTCAGTTTCATCTTGTTCACATTTAACTAATTTTTTTGCAAGTGCTCTCACATATTTTTCCTTATAACCTTGCTCCTTAAATTCTCACTCTAAATTCTCCCCACTTCCTTCCTTATTTCCTTCCTATCCATTCTTGCATCCACTAACCTAATCTTAAATAAAACAAAATAATGACCTGATATTCCATTCTAACCAACACCATGCTGATGCTGCAGAGGTGAATCGCTTTTCACAGCCACGGAAGCCACCTCCGTCCGCGTGCTTCTTTGTTATCCGTATCTCACCTTTTCTTTCTACCGCGACGACTGAAATTAAGACGTCAGGATGATGCCAAAAAAATGTACTACTTATACACATACCTCACTCCTCAATGAAAATCACATTTCTACCATTCACATTTTCTTCCGCAACTCCAAAAGTACCAATTATACAAACCATTTTTCGATCACTTATCCAACCATTTAAGTCGCCAAACACAAACACTCCGAAGCTTCTACTAACTCCATCCAAAACATCATTCAGATTAATCCCCATAATCTAGGTATATATATATACAGCAGTATAGAGTACTGCCGATATATACTATATGCTCGTTGAAATTGAAATGTATATGTTAGTAATAAGGTACGTATACAATAAATATAAAAAATTAACATATAAATTTACTTTATTTATTTATTAATTAATTTTTACTAGCTATAATACATGACATAATCGATAGTTACATATTATATAATCTTATACTCTGAGAATCTGACTAATCCATGTTAATCATATAAGTAGTATTCTAGAACTCCTGCGCTATTATACTATCGCTGGGTATAATACTGCTTACAGATCTGATCGCAGATGTGCATATAATGCACTACCTATGTAGCTGTCGTCACTATTATAAGATAATTTACTTATATTATACGTATATATGTAGTAATAATATATACTACATATCTTATATTATATATATTTATCCTTATATACTTGTTATAATATAACCGCTAAGGTCACACTTACGTAATACTACTTGGTCCTGTACCTACTATATCTATACCGGGGTACTACCATATACGCTATTTTATTACTATACGCTGAAATATGTAATTATATCTATATATATATATTTTATTGATATATATATGTATAGTATAGGTATATATATATATATATATTATATATACTATCTATATGCGGGTCGATGCCTGTACATGTTTTGCTATACCTCGTCGCTTGGAACGTACATATATATATACGCTGCTTAGATATATGGTGAGGTACACTACCCCTAACACCTAGGACACTAATACTTTACATACTATAATTACATTATAAGCTATATATATTACATATTCACAAATTTGCACAACGAATCGGTCATTTCTGCATAGTGCAGCTATTTGCCTCTGCAACACCTACTTTTTGTCTAATTGCCCTTTCATAAGTTTAAAAATTATTCCTAAATTATGTATCGGCGTAATGACCTTTATATTTATTTACTATGGATAAGATCCCACATATGTGGACACCACTTAATTATGGCGGCTCCACAGCGGATCACCACGATAAGCGGGCAGGTTGCTTCACTCAAACCCTTTAATCTTATCAGCGTTTATGCACATTTGTTTAATTCCTCATCAAAGCGAGCCCACGTGCGTCTAAACTATCGGCGAGTCTCTCAGTGTGTCCGGCTTTAATACTCATGCCTTGCTCGCTCTGTCTGGTCTTCTCGCCAACTCAGAGTATACACAAACTTTTCCATCGCTTGTGCGCAGAGTAATCGATTTCGCTGGTAGTGTGCGGCCACCAACAGACCAAGCAGTCGTTCGTAAGACTGAAGCAGTACCAGCTCCTGTGCGCTAACTAGGGAGTCTTACGCATACATGCGGTGCACACTGCATGTGTTGGTGCATGTGAGCTCTCTAGCTACGCATACTGCGATGTGTGGAGCCGCCTTTAGTTGAAAAAGACGCTTTATCAAGAATATACATTTTATTTACAAATGCAATAAATTGATTTCGATTAATTCAATATAGCTCATCCTACAATAGTGTGACATTCTCTCTACCTCTCTCTACGGCTCGAGGTGTCGTCGCTGTCCCTCTACTATACCACTTAATCTGAACTTCCAGGCGTGCTCTCTCATCAGCGCTCATATGTGTGTGTCTAATATTGCGCATAATAGCGAGTATATGTGGTTACTCTCGAATAAAAAATTTTATCATTAATCATCTCATCTGCTGCAAATGAATATATATAATTCTTCTCGCGATATACTCTTGTTTGTCCAGATTTGAATAGCCGTACCCTAGTAGTAGGGAACAGGAAGATTTATAGCTGTATAAGCTTACACGCCCCCCATGTCTACGTGCTCCGAGGGTATTTTTACCTCAGCGGCTCATCAGTGCTCCTTACTACTAACTCGAACATAATTAATCTACTATACTGTGGTGTATATATAGCACCTCTTCACAGTATACAGTAGCCTCTCGCCGTTGCTCGGATCTTAATATAATATATAAAATTCTCCTCAGCTTGCGTTTACAGCCTTATGTATTTTATATACAAGTACCACTGCGGTCATCCATACACGATTCTAGGTAGTTATTTTAATAACGCTCTGATCGCTACGGCCTGAGTATTAGCTCAGATGCACCTTCTCTTTCCTACTAAGTCTGAAGCAGTCTACATATTCACATCTCATAGTATACCTATCCCATCAATCCACGTGTATATATAGAGATATAACTATATCATAAGCCAGCTATCACTCCCACTGCTGCTGTGTACTCAAGTATTTGGCTTAAGTACTCCTCTGATGTGGGTATAAGCTCGTCATAATATATGTCTGTGGATTAATATATCACTAATACGATGAGGTTATCCCTCGGGTAATGCTCATGCAAAATATAGCCTTGTCCTCAATCGATACTATATATAATAATCATTCTAGAGAGTATATATTATTAAAATCTCCTTATATATACTATAATAATTCTATATCAATATTAAGTTATATATAGATATACTATATAAGTTATATATATATTATTATAGTATTATAGGATATTATATTATATATATATATATGTATATATATTTACTATGCATATTTTGATATATGTGTATTGGAATTTTTTTTTGCGCTTATATTATGTTCACTATAAACGGGAAGTGTGTAGAAAATCTAATGTTGACAATATTTATATAAAAATCGTGAAAAGCAAGGACATGAAACATTCTCTCTTCTGAAAAGTTGAAGAAAATTGAGAAAGATCGGACTTTAATTTTTTTTTTACTTCTGATTGAAGATATATATATAGATTATATATAATATTATATATATATATATATATATATATATATATATATATCATATATTATATCTATATATATTATTATACTTATATATATATAGTATATTATATTATATTATACTATTATATATATATTAATATATATATATATTAGTTATATAGTATATTATATATATATATAATATGTACTAATGGCTAGTACTATTAAAAGACCATGCTGTCATATCTGTATTGTTAATGAAAGCGTATTAGTAATGAAAGGTGCCAATAGCATAAATTGTGGATATTGAATATACATTTCGTAAGAAAGATAGTTCAGTGTATCCTTAAGAGTAGTGATGCTACGTTTTGGCCGCCTACAGCTTTTTCTCAAAAAGTAAAAGAGATATAGGTCTGAAACTTGGAATATAATCTATATATGGGTTAAGCTCGAATCCGTGTAAATTTCAAGTCTGTAGGATGTATATAGGGGGGTCACCCCCGAGGGTGGACGCGCTATTGCGCTCCGCCCTGTTGCTATGATCTGCGTCGGCTGTGCGTTTTAGGCTAACGAGGTTTGGGCGACCCTCGTACTATTTGAGGTCAAACAGCCGAGAGGTGCTGTTTGACAACGACACCGACACAGGATGAAGGCGCGCGTGCGATAACATACCCATTATTATTATATTGTATTTTCGTCGAAGAATTCGATTTCGAAGGAAATCGAATCTGAGTCGAAAAACGATCCCTGTAAGGGATCGTTTTTTTACGCGTTCCGCCTTCGGATTCCGCCGTGGCCGCGTCTTCGCATCCGGTCCCGCCGCCGACGTTGAGAGCCTGCCTGCCTCCGACTCCGAACTTATCGTATTGGGTTAATAAATTGTGGAGAGTGAGTTAGATGATGAGGTAACCTCCGTGTATACGAAGTTACGCCAGCGTGGGTCCCCCCGAAGGGAGGACCCACCCCCCTTCAAACATAATATTGACGTAAAGCTAAATTTGTAAGAAGATTCAGAGGTTGAGTTCTAGTAAATACTTAGCTATTGGAATTCAAGCGAGTTGCTCCCGGCACCGGTCGCTTGGACGCCACTGCGGTGCCGGAGCTTAATACATAGATATAACAAACATGTAGTGTCTTATATATTGTATTGGTATCCTGTAGATTTCGAAAATAATGCTTTCAGAACCATCAAAAAAATAAATAAATAAATTAAATAAATTAATAAATAAAAATTCTTACACTTTTTATGTTTATTAAACTTACAATTTACGTTTTTACATACCCTAAGCAGTAAATCAGTAAATCAGGCCAGCCAACCATCCCTCCTGTCCAGTTGTGGTCTATTGATCTATTGATTCTATTGATCTATTGAATCTATTGATCTATTGAATTAAGGTCAAAATTTTTTACTAAAATTGTCATGTTTTAACATACCCAAGCAGGAAATGCACTAAATCACGCTCCACCCAGCAGCCGTCCTTCCCTACTTATATCCTGTCCATTTTTGAATACTACTTCGAAATCTATTGATCTAACGATTTGGATCTACTTGATCTATTGATTAAGGTCAAATGTTTTACTAAAATTGTCATGTTTTACATACCCTAAAGCAGTAAATCACTTAAATCAGCAACCCAACCTACCCTCCTGTCCTATTTGTGAGCTATTGATCTATTGAATCTATTGATCTATTGATATGATTGATTCTATTCCCGACCTCATGTATGCTAATTTGATTTAAGGTCAAATGGACTTCCTCTTACAAAATATATTGTCATGTTTTACATACCCTAAACTGCAGTAAATCAGTAAATCAACGCACAGTCCAAGCATCCTCCTGTCCCCCATATTTTTGATCATTGCATCTATTGATCTATTGGATCTATTGATCTTGATTAAGGTCAAATTTTTTACTTAAAATTGTCCATGTTTTACATTACCCTAAGCGTAAATCACTAATCAAAGCCACGTCACCAGACCATTCCCTCACGGCTCCAGGCTTTGTAGCTTTTGATCATTGGATCTATTCATTCTATTGTCTAGTTGATCTATTTGATCATATGATAAGGTCAAATTTCTTGACTAATTGTCTGTTTACAGATACCCGTAAAATCAGGTAAATCACTAAATCAAACACTATGTCCATCGCATCCATCAATTCACACGACCTTCCATACTTGTCCCGTTGTGTGATTGCGTATTTGAATCTATCTATGATCTATACCCGTATACAGTACAAATTTGTTCTATACTAGAAAATTGCCAGCTTCTTACATACCCTAAATCAGTTAATCACTAAATCAACCCACTATCCACTCATCCCTCCTGTCCAGTTGTGATGTGACTCTATTGATCTTATTGACTATTATTTAAGTCAAATTTTTTACTCAAAATGGGCCATGATTTTACATAACCACCTAAAATGCAGATTAAAGCATCTAAAGATCAAAACCACACTAGATCCAAATCCTCCCTCCTGACGCAGTCTGGATCTATGTGATCATTTATTGATCTATCTGATTCAAGGTCACAGCTTCTCGAGTGTCATTTGTTGGATAAACATAACCATAAAAAACAAGGTTCTGTTATACAAAGATCAAACAATATATGCTGACCGTAACAATAAGTTTCCACCATCAATAAAAGCTAACATGTCGTAACGTCCTGAACTACTGAGAAAAATGTACAAGACAAACCTATCATCAGCCTTAAACACGAAAATTAGAACTGTTAACCAATTAACAAAGTTTCCGGCACTTAACATCAAGTAAAGTAACGAACCATAGACAACCAAAACGTAACTTAATTCACACTTTGTCAAACACTATCTCTGACCATACACGATTGTTAATATTACACAAACATCGGTATCAATTAACCTAAATTTATCACACTCAGGGTTAATTCATCATACTGATCAACAGAACTTCATACTCTAGCATAATAAGGTATTCCACATCAATAAACGCTACATGCATGGACATGAACTACAGAAATAAGTACCGAAAGACAAACCTATCACACCATAAAAGCTACGAAATTAAACTGTCATAACATTAAAATTCCACATTAACACAGTAAAGTAACTATAAGATGGATATGCCAAAACGCTGAAACCTATCTTACTTTTTCAAGCCATATCTCTAACATAATAAGGGGCTAAATTTATACATAACACACAATATTTATCCAAAAATGAATACATAACCTTGTCCGATTTATCATACTGTCAACCAAAATATGCTAACATAAGCAATGGTTTTCACATTATCAAAGCTAAAATAACATCATCTGAATAAGAAAATAATGATCAACGACAAACCTAACACAACTTACAACACCAAATAAACGTAACATTATACAAAAGTTCCAGACACTTAACAGCGGTTTAGAACTAAACTTGACCATATAAAACGAAACCGTATTTATTACTTCACGATTCAAACACTAGTCGCTAACATCATTAACGCCGTTAATCTTACAGTCGACTAGTAACATGTTAATCAAAAAAATATGTTCATCATAACCATACCAAACACCCTCATACATTATCTAACTGAGTAAAGACGATAAAGGTTAAAGTATTTTATGGCTCTATCTCTGCTTTTAGACTCCGATCCTTTCAGAAAAATACAACTTAAACATGAAAAATGATGTTTCTTACCTTTCTACATTTAAAGTAGATGCCAATACGTTATTATATTTGAGACCCTCTGGTATGGATATACTCGCGAATGTAGCAGTCCGGCCTTAGGCTTTACGAATTTTAATATAAATGACACTCTCATGGGGAATATACGAAACTCTCGTGAAATCATCAACAAAAGCGTTAGAATGCGGAAGCCAGTGTCAGTCGTCATCAACTCACTGAGAAAGAACATCCGTACTGCAAGAATAATGTTATAAACATCCCTTAAATGTTTAATAGATTCTTTCGTTCATCCAATCAGAAGAAAGTGAACAAGAATACGACGTACGAATGAGCCAGATCAGTTTCAAAAGGGTTATAGTATTCTCGTTGCGACAACACTACACAACAACACCCATACGTACAAAGATAGTTCTATAGAACTAACCAACGAATATATGCTAGACGATAACATTGTTTTCACTTAATAAAGATAAACAGCCACACTTACCCAGAACTAAGAAAATTAATTGCACACGACTGAATCATACACAACTTAATCAACGAATAAAACTGTAAAACATTAATCAAAGTACCACACTAAACACCTGTTAAGTAACAGACATGCATACAAACGTAACCTATATTACCTTATTACCAAACATGTATCTTCTAACATATTAACGTTAATTTTACATTGACGCAGTAAGTATTTAACAAGAATATGTTACCTTGGTTTAATTATCATACCAGAGCAGCGAAGTATGCGTAACGTGAAAAGTTTCCACATTAATAAGCTAACATACCTTAACCTGAACTAAGAATAGATTGTACAACGTAACACCCCTTACGTGCGAATAAGCCACTAACATTAACAAACGTTCTGCACATAAACAGAATAAACTACCTAACACTCGTGCAAACGTACCTAGTCACACCTTTTCAAGGCATATCTTCTAACATATCATGCTACAAGGCTTATACACTAAGATCATCGGTAAATTATTTAACAAAAGTTTAGGCATAAACATGTCATAATCACGCATACTGGACCAAAGAATAATGCTGACGGCCGTAACAGATTTTTAACAATCAAGCATTCGGTCGTAACATTTAAAAAAAATTCATCAAACTCATCTAAATATCCTAATCCCCAGCGAGATATCTGCAACATAACCAAGTCTTTAACCAAAGATATGAACCAAAAAAAGACATATCATTTTCATCCTACATAACGATAAAAAATTAAGTATATTTGTAGCTCTAATATCACTCAGTAAACGTGAATAATCTTTTACTTGATTTTAAAGCTAGTAACATCAGTAATCAGTAAAATCAAACCATCCATCCGTGCGTCCCCCTCCCCTCCTACAAATCAACCACCCTTTCAACCCAACCTGTGATCTATTGACCTATTGATTCAAGTCATATTCAAGTATTCGATTTTGGACAAACATTAACACCTATAAGAATTGTTCTTTACTATACTAACCTACGAATATCAATGCGTATACCAACAAAGTTTAGCACCAATAAAGCTATACAAATCATGAACCAGCGACCTATGAACCTGATTAATACAAATCGTCTCAAACCTACATACCTCGCATATGATAATCAGCTAACATCCTGAAAAAATTCCCTACTGCATTCAAGATAAACAGTAGCTATACACGCGGTGTCACAATAGCTCGATATGTTCCCAACTTTACTTCGTTCACTAATTAGAAACAGGTAAAAGCCTCGCGTATTAATCTAACGAAATCCACGGTAACAAATCCACGTAAGGACTGCGGGTAACGCCTCAGCCCTTCGGGCTATGAGGCCTAAACCCGCTTCACCCCTTCGGGAAGTTGTATCCCCCCTCGCTATTCGACGAGAATTCACACCCTTTCGAAGCGGCGCATTCTCCCCCTGGTGTTTATCTATCGGTGAGGTACGGTAATGTGTTAGCGGCCTTTTTAACTCTTGCTTAATGAAAACGGTTTATTCGTGAGTTAGATGCGTTATGTTAAATATTACTATGACAATGTTGGAAAGTAACACTGATTTTGTTAGACGAAAGATTGAGTTTTCGTAAGAATATTACTGTGCTAACTGACCAATGATGTGTTAGAAACGTCCGCACTGGTCCCTTAGTTAGCCTGCGCGGTTAAGTGTTATTTGCTTGGTAATAATGTCCATCAGTTGCCCTTATCTTTTGCAAGTGTCTACGTTCTATTCATAGGTCAAATGATGGTTATACTCGAAACGAGTGACACTTTGCATGAAGATCAGTGTCAATTCATTAGTTCCATCGATGGTGGCATCTGGATACAGGATCTGGTCACTTTTTAAGGGATTTTGTTACAGACTAATACGGGCTTTACCTGTTATGCTATCGTGCTCGAAAAGTCGGAGACATATCCGAAGTATTGTAATTGACCTGGTAAGCTACTTTCTTACCTTGAATCAGTAGGGGAACTTTATCAGGCATGTTAGCTGATTATTCATCATCGCGAGGTAATAGTTTATAGGTATTGCATTTGACATATAATTTACATATCAGCCGGTTCCCATTTTGTATAGGCTTTATATTGGTGCTAAAACTAATTGTTGGTTAAGCATATATTCGTAGGTTAGTAATAAAGAACCAATATGGTTATAGATGGTATGTTTGTCCTAAAATGATACTTTGAAAACTATCGTCTGTAGACATCAATAGAGTCAATAGATCACAGGTGGAGTGTGGAGGGTAGGGTGCACCGGATGGATGGGTTTGATTATACTGATTTACTGCTCTTAAAATCAGTAAATTATTACGTTATACTAGGTATTTACTCAAAGAACTTATATTTCTATGTTATGTTAGGAATAACAATTTTCGTATTAATTCTTTTGTTCATGATATTGGATAAAACTCTGTTAATGTTTGCAATTATTCAGCTGGGGATTAGATATTAAGATGAAGAGTTATGAATTGAAGTTTTTGTTAAATAGTAACGAAACGTCTGATGATAAACATTCTGTTACGTCCAGCATTTATATTCTTCTGTCAGTATGATGATAGACAGGGTTTTATACTAAACTTTTGTTAAATATTACGATGTTAAATGTAAATAGCACTTGATAATGTTGAAGAGATCATGCTTGAAACAAGTAAAACAAGGGTGTGAACACCAGAAGGGAACAGAGTGGGACTCTCCCACTTAATCCAGAGTCTGCCGGGCGGATTACTTTTACGCAGCCCAACACTCATTTGACGAGGTTACGATTTGCACGATGTGTTAGGTACTTTTTATTGCTGTTATGTGCAGAAGTTTGGTTAATGTTAGTGGCTTATTCGCACCGTCAGAGGGGTGTTTAGGTTGTCGGTTGACTTATCATCAATATTTCTTAGTT
This sequence comes from Trachelipus rathkii, assembly GCA_015478945.1. Taxonomy (NCBI): domain Eukaryota; kingdom Metazoa; phylum Arthropoda; class Malacostraca; order Isopoda; family Trachelipodidae; genus Trachelipus; species Trachelipus rathkii. The sequence continues at coordinate 3,450 of JABUQX010041066.1, read as the reverse complement.
GCAGGTATGTTATGTTAGCTTATTTAATGTGAAAACACCCGCTTACGTTAGCATACTTTCGCTGCTCTGATATGATAATTAAACAAGGTTAGACATTGGAATTCTTGTTTACAATATTACTGGCGTCAATGTACAAATTAACGTTAAGATCGCGTTATGAACGTATGTTTGGTTGAAAAGTATGAAATAGGTTACGATTTTGTAGTGCATGTCTGTAACTTTAAGGTGTTAAGTGCTGGAATTTGTTAAATTGTTAACAGTTTTTTTTTCGCGCTTAAGTTGCTGTTAGATCGTCGTTTGTGCATTATTTTTTTAGTTCTGGTAATGCTGTGTTAGCTTTATTAATGTGAAAAACAATTGTTACGTTCAGCATTATATTGTTGGTTAGATCTAAGAACTTATCTTTGATACTATGGTATTGTTGTTGTGTTGTTGTTGTCGAACGAGAAGTATATACCCTTTTGAACTGATATGGCTAATTCCTCGTCGCTATTCCTGTTTACTTTCTTCCGATCTGGATGAAAGTAAGAAATCTCAATTACATTTAAGGGATGTTATACTTATACTATTTTCTTCGAAGTAGGACTAGTTTTTCTTCAGTGTTCATACGATGACAGCCTCTCCGCCTATCTCCCTGACGCTTGTTGTTTTGATATCTTCCACAGGCGTTCGTTATTCCCCCCATTGAAGTGTCAATTTTATAATTAAATCGTAAACCTAATTGGGCGACCTGCTACAATGCTACGTATATCCACCAGGGTTCAAATAATCAATAGATTGCATCACTTTATGTAGATGCTTAAGTAAATCCACTTTTTCAGCTTTAGAGGTTCGGTATTTCTGAAAGAGCGGATCTAAACGAGATAAGCCTTAAAAACTTTACTTTATTCGACTTTACTCGTTAGGATTATGAGGGTTAGTATAGGTTATGACACATTTTTGATAAAATCAAGTTACTGTTGTCGCATGTAGATTAGACGTTATATGTTCCAGCGATATGTTTGAAAAAAGTTAAATAGGTTACGTTTTGTATGTTAAAGTTAGTACTTTACCGCTGTAAGTCCTGGAACTTTGTTAATAGTTAACAGTTTATTTCGTGTGTAAGTTGTGTTAGGTTTGTCGTGTTACATTATATTCTTAGTTCATATGAGCCTATGTTAGCTTTGATAATGTGAAAACATTGTTACGTTAGCAGATATTTGTTGATCAGTATGAAATCGGACAAGGTTATGATACGATTTTTGAAATAAATCACTTAGCCCCTGTGTTAGCCTGTAAATACAACATCGTTATGTTAGAGCTGATAGCTTGAAAAAAGTAAGATTGGGTTACGCTTTGCAACAATGCTAGTTACTTACTGGTGTTAAGTGTGGATCTTTTTTAAATGGTTAACAGTTATTCGGTTTAAGGTGTATAGGTTTGTCTTTGTATACATCTATTTCTTAGTTCATGGTCTACATCATGTTCGCTTTTATTGAGGTGCGAAGACCCGTGTATCTCTTTAGAGTATCTCGATTTGTCCGTTGATAATTAACTCACGTTGTGAATGACATTTTCAGTCTTAAGATCTTCATTACCATGTTAGGTAATTAACATCTTAGTTAGAGATATTGGTTTGACAAGTGTGAATAAGTTACTGGTCGTTTTGGTTGTTATAGTTATTACTTTACTGAATGTTAGTGCGCGAACTTTGTTAATGGTTAACAGTTATCTTCGGTGCTTTAAAGGTATGATAGGTTTGTCTTTTGTACATTATTTTCTTAGTTCATGTTACCCCATGTTAGCTTTATTGATGTGAAAACTTTGGTATGTTAGCATCTATTAATATGACCTAAATTGTATAAAAACTTGATTTTATGTTATGTTTTATCCAAAATGACACTCGAAAATGGACTGAACTCAATCTAGCATCAATAGATCAATAGATCACCGATGGTCAGGAGGGAGGTTGGATAGGCAGATGGTTTGATTTAGTGCTTTTACTGATTAGGGTATGATAACATTGGCAATTTTTAGTAAAGAAAATTTGACTTAAATCACAATTAGATCAGATAGATCCAAAAGATCACACTGGGACAGGAGGGCAAGCATTATTGACAGGTGATAGTGGGTTGACTTTAGTTACGAATCGAATATTAAAAAATGGCAATTTTAGTAAAAAATTTACCTAATCAAATAGATCAATGATCAAATAGATCACAACTGACAGGGAGGCTGAGGGATAGTGGTATTGATTTTAGTGATTATCTTCGTCTTGAGATATTGTAATAAATGAAAATTTACTCAGTAAAATTGCACCTTTAATGCTACGTATCCATTTTGAGCATAGGGTGGAAGATCGATGGGGCACAAATGGACAGGATGGTGAGTGGATGGTGGTTTGACGTGATTTACGCTCTTGAGGGTATGAAAACATGACAATTTTATAAAAGAATTTGACCTACTCAATGATCATAGATCAAGTAGTCAATAGATCAATAGATTCTCAAATGGACAGGTAGGCATTAGCCGTGGGTTGCTCTGATTTACATGATTTAAAATGATTAGGGGTATTGCTAACAATGGACGAAATTTGTTAAGTGCCAAATGTGGACCTTTAATCAATAGACAATAGATCAATAGATCAATAGACTCAATAGAGCTCAATAGATCACCAATAGACAGGAGGTAGGTTGGCGTGCTGAGTTAGTGATTTACTGATTTAGGGTATGAAAACATGACATTTAGTTAAACATTTGACCTAATCAGAAGATCAATAGACTTCAATAGATTCACAAATGGACAGGAGGTAGGTTGGGTGGCTTGATGTATGATTTACTGCTTTATGTATGAAAAACCTCATACTTTTAATGGAAACTTTGACATGAATCAATAGACATCATAGATACAATAGATCAACATAGATCAATCAGATCGAATAGACCCACAACTGGACAGGAGGAAAGGTTGTATGACGTAGTTGAATCAGATTAAACAAGAGCACGGCTATGTTCAATTTTTAAAATTGAAGTTAGAACGGAGCTATACAGTTTTTGAAATTTATTCTATTGTATGAAGTAGTTTATGATTTACTCTGTCATTGATGGTTCTTGAACTCATTATTTTCGAAATCTACAGAATCAATAACATATAAAGACACCTACATTGTTGTTATCGACTGTTTATTTAACTCGGCACCGCAGTGCTCCAGCACGGATGCCGGAGCCACGAATAGGAAGAATACTAAGCTCTTCTAGAAACTCCTAACTCTGACATCTTCTTTACCAACGAATTTCAGCTTTCTACCGTCCGATTAATTACATGTCTTGAACGGGCGTGGGTCCCTATCGGGGGGACCCACGCTGGCGTAACTTCGTATACACGGAAGGTTACCTCATCATCTAATACTCTCCAAATTTTAACCCAATAAGATAAGTTCGGAGCGGAAGGCAGGCAGAGGCTTCTCAACGT
>JABUQX010041065.1:0-45000 GCA_015478945.1 Trachelipus rathkii | reverse complement strand
ATTTTTTATGATTTTGGCATACCCACTGACATATTTGCACCAAATAATAGACCGGATATTGTATTAATTAATAAACGAAAAAGAAAATGTCAGTTAATAGAGGTTGGAGTCCCATATGATGGAAAAGTTGACTTTTTTGAAAAAGAGAAAGAAATAAAATATCAGAGACTACGATACACCATCAGAAGGATGTGGGAGATTGATGAGGTAGAGGTAGTACCGGTGGTGGTAGGCTCTCTTGGAGCGGTGAAAACATTGCTAGTGACCTACCTAGAAAAGATCCCTGCAAAGATCGGAACAGAGTAGGTGGTTATGGAAGCTATTAAAGGGAGCCTTAGTATAATAATGATAGTCTTGGGGAGCTAAGTGTGTGGTTCTATGTCTTAACTCAAGGTTTGGCGACGATGTAGCACCGAGAATACCCTCAAAAGAGGTGTTTTATAAAAAAAAAAAATATTTCCATCATCATAATTATCAATAATAAAATTATTATTAGCATGCTAAACACTATATTTAACACAAAATATACTATATATTACTATTATTTACTACTTTTTACTATATTTTAATACTAATATTATTATTATGCTATACAATGATTTTTAATATTATTATTATTATGCTACACTATATTTCACTATATTTTAATAATGTTAATCATTATTCACTATATTTAATATCATTATTAACATTATTATCATTATCGCCAGTATCACTATTATTACCATTATTATAGATATGTTATGCATTATATATATATATATATATATATATATATATATATAATATATATATATATACTATAAACAAATATAAAATATAAATAGTATAACATATACATGATATACTAAATTATAAAAATACTAATTATATACACAAATAAATAGTACAAATATATAATAAATAACTATAATTAATATATATATATAAATATATATACTTATAATCTTCCATACTATTATATTATATAATATAATATATAAATATATATATATATAATATATATTACATAACAAATACAATAAATAATTCTAACGTATGCAAAGAAGGGAAAAATCTCAAAAAAAAAAAGTCTCTACGTTGACGAAATAAATAGCTCTTTTATAAATCCTTCAAGAGAGAACCTCTATTGAGCCATTAAAAAGAAATGCCTACGTTTTATTAGCCCGAGATAGATGACTTATTACCGTGGAAAAAGTAATAGGGTTTCTAATGTCAAGATGGGAAAAATATATTCTTATATCCCGATGGAATATTATTTTTCTCTCTTGCTTTGCTTTTTTGGTTTCCAAAGAATAAGATATAAGTTTGAAAATGTTGCAAATATTAAATGCCATTCACTTGTAGGAAATGTTTGAATACAAAATAACTGGTTCCTGTACACACACGCACACACACCTACACACACACACACACACACACACCCACACACATATATATATATAGTATACACTATTTATATATATAATAGTGAGTGAGTAAATCTATAATCATAATATATATCATATATCTATATATATATATTAAATCAATATTAATATATATATATGATATGTGTATATAATATATATATATAATATATATAACACAACATACACATAATACACATATATATCATATATATATATATATATATATATATATTGTTGTTGTTGAGTTTGTTTACAGGACTTACCACGGCACCAAAGGAGTGACCATAATAGGTCTATGGGTGAGAGCTAACAAAGTTAAATTAGTATATATTTTTCATTCACCCCTCTCATAAGCATAGGAAGTGGAATCCATGTGATCCGGTTGGATATAGCATCCCTTAGGAAGTGCTGTGATAAGAAATTTGAAGAAGGAATAGTTGGGAAAGGATGCGAAAGAGATGGAATAATCCAACAAGCTATAAGAGTGTTGGTTGGTGAGTTGTTCCACAGCTGTGATTGATGAGCACAATCTATTAATATCGATGTTTTTTACTCGGGAATTGATCTTCTGAGTTGCATTATTTACATCGGAAGTCGATATCCTGCGCTTGGAGTTCAGATGCAAATATTTAAGCAAGTAATCCTTCTTTCTGCTCTATGACATCCGTTTCAAGAGTAGGAACATTGGTGGAAATAAATTGGGACATAAACAAAGGCATCTTAAGTGAGTTTAGCGAACTTATCGTTGCCTAGGGAACAAACAGAGTTTCTCGGCAAAGAAATGGTCTTCGAGCTTTGTGGTGGATAAGTACGCTTAATTTTGTTGCTGGTTGGTCTTAATCCAGTGTTCGCGGTAGGGTTGTTAACAGCATTTCTGGAAGGAGATAGGATCGCAGACTGCTTTTGGGTTATTTGAGTAGTTTTTAATATAAGCGATGCAGGCAGGCAGGCAGGCAGGCAGGATGCAGCAAGTACATGACTCTTGCTAGAGTTTATGGGTGGAGCTATTCTGGAAATGAAGTTCTGTTGGTGAGTTAACAAGTGAGGGTATGGGAGCTGCTGAAATGCAGCACAGGATTGCCTATGTCGTGTAGGATATTTGTCTTTGAGTTGGTGTATGGCATCTCTGTTGTTCAATTTTTGAATGGTACATATCTAAAATATTTCCTGTTGAAACAGGTTAGGATGGACGTTTTAAGAAAGAGACGCTGTCGAGTCAACATTATTTTTTGCAATGTGGAGTATTAGGCAGAGCCTTTCCAGGTGAAGTTGTGGGAGTTGTGGTGAAAAAGTTTAAACTAAAATTCAAAATACGTGGTCCATTAAATGTAGTAATATCATTAATTCCGGAGGGATCCGTCCTATTTTTTCGAGGCAAAATTAACTGGTTCATGGATATATAAAAATTAAATGTTCCCCCATCATGGGTGTCGAGCACAAGGAGTTTGTATCCGGAGGACGCCCAGGACTTACTACAATCTCTTATTATAGATGTTCAAGAGGGGTCAGGGAAAAGGGATAGGGTTAGAGACTCACTAAGGTTATTCAAGATACCTTCTTGATTTATGTTCTTTTTGACTATTCGTAAAAAGGGACATTAAAAATGTCCAAAAATATATAAGAATATTTGTTATCGCAGGAGGCAGGCAGGCGGCAGGCAGGCAGGCAGGCAGGCAGGCAGGCAGGCAGGCAGGCAGGCAGCAGGCAGGCAGGCAGCAAGCAGGCAGGCAGGCAGCAGGCAGGCAAGGCAGTTCTTTGAAATAACCCTATCGATTTTATATTTATTATTTAAGTTCATACAAAGTGTTTATTTCACCATTTTACTTCTTTTTTCCCATTTACCTTTCTATAATAGCTATCAAAGAGAAATTTACTGTATCACAAAACGTATAAACCCCATTAAATGTCCCAAAAAATACCTATAGGAATATTTGTTATGCGCAGGCAGGCGGCAGGCAGGCAGGCAGGCAGGCAGGCAGGAGCAGGAAGGCAGGCAGCAGGCAGCAGGCAGCAGGTCCACAGGCGAGCCGGCGGGCAAGCAGGCAGGCAGGCGGTTTCAGCAGGCTTTCATTCAGGCAGGCAGCAGGCAGGGCGGCAGGGAGTAGGGCAGGCAGGCAGCAGGAGCGGCGGCAGCAGGCAGGCAGGCTGGCCGGCAGGCAGTCAGGCAGGCAGGTAGTCAGCAGCCATGAATGCAGCATGGCAGGCAGGCAGGCAGGAGGCAGGCAGGCAGGCAGGTCAGGCAGTTTATTGAAATAACCACATATCGATTTTATATTTTTATTTAGTCATACATATTTATTTCACGACTTTACTTCTTTTTTCCCATTTACCTTTCTAAAATCTTATCAATGAATTCACCTGTATCACAAACGTATAAACCAGAGTTCAATTCAGGAGTTTATTTTAGACCTCTTGATGGTAAAGGTGTGTTTTGACTATTCTAAAATGGGACAGTAAATGTCCCAAACAATATATAAAAAAATATTTGTTTTCGCAGGCAGGCAGGCAGGCAGGAGGCAGCAGGAGGAAGAGGCAGCAGGCAGCAGGACAGGTGGCAGGAGGCAGGGCAGGCAAGCAGGAGCGGCAGCAGGAAGGGGCAGGCAGAGGGGCAGGGCAGGGCAGAAGCGGCAGGCAGGCAGGCGCAGGCAGTCAGCAGGGCAGCAGGCAGCAGCAGGCAGGAAGGGCAGGGCAGGCAGGCAGGCGCAGCAGGAGGCGCAGCAGGCGGCAGGCAGGCAGGCAGGCAGGCAGCAGGGAGGCAGGCAGGAGGCAGCAGGCGGCAAGGCGGGGGGGTGGGGGAAAGGCAGGGCAGCAGGCAGGGCAGGCAGGCAGGCAGGAGCAGGCAGGCAGGCAGGAGTGCAGGCAGGCAGGCAGGCAGAGTTTTATTTACTATTAAGTCACAAAGTGTTTATTTCACTATTTTACTTCTTTTTCCGGTGATTTATTTATTAATAGCATATCAAAAAACTAATTCACTGATCACAAAAACTTAAAGTGATAGGTCAAATCAGGTGTTTTTTTCAAGATACCTCTTGATTTAAGGTTTTTTGACTTTCGTAAAATGGGACATAAAAATGTCCCAAAAATATATAAGATATTTTGTTATTCGCAGGAAGGCAGGCGGCAGGCAGGCAGCAGGCAGGCAGGCCGGCAGGAGGCAGGCAGGCAGGGCAGGCAGGCAGCAGGCAGGCAGGCGTTCTTTGAATAACCACATATCGATTTGATATTATTATTAAGTATCATTACAAAGTGTTATTTACCAGGTTTACTTTCTTTTTCTGTAGATATCGAAAGAGTTTTAGTATCAAGAAAATTTACTGACGATGTTTCGTATTCCTGAAATTCACTACAAGAGTTTAAGGACGCTTTAAATTGCAGAGGCAGGCAGGGCGCAGAGGCAGGCAGGCAGAGGCAGGAGGCAGGCCAGGCAGGGCAGGCAGGCAGGCAGGCAGGCAGGCAGGCAGAGCAGGCAGCAAGCAGGCAGGCAGCAGTTTTCATGCAGGCTTTAATTCAGGCAAGGCAGCAGGTCGGCGGCAGGCATGTAGGCAGGCAGGCAGGCAGGCAGGCAGGCAGGAGGCAGGCAGGAGAGGCAGGGCAGCGGCAGGCAGAGCAGGTAGGCAGGCGGCAGCAGGAGGCAGGCAGCAGGGGCAGGCAGGAGGCAGGCAGGAGCGGCAGGCAGGTAGGCATATCATTGAAATAACCACATATCGATTTTCTTATTATTATTTTAAGTTCATACAAGTGTTTATTTCACCATTTTACTTCTTTTTTCCCCATTTTACTTCTAAAATAGCTATCAAATGAAATTCACTGTTCACAAACGTATTAAACCCAGGTTTCAATCAGGAGTTTATTTTAGTTACCTTTATTAAGGTTTTGTTGGACTATTCGTAAATGGACAGTAAAAATGTCCCAAAAATATAATTAAAATATTTGCAAGATTTTTTTTCCAACACAGGAGGCAGGCAGCAGCAGGAAAAAGCAGGCAGGCAGGCAGGCCAGGACAGGTAGGCAGGCAGGCAGGCAGGCAAGCAGGAGGCAGGCAGGCAGGCAGGCAGGCGGCAGAGCAGGCAGCAGGAGGCAGGCAAGGCAAGAGGCGCAGCAGGCAGGCAGGAGTCAGGAGGCAGGAGGCAGGCAGTCAGGCAGGAAGGCAGACAGGCAGGCAGCAGGCAGCAGGCAGCAGGCAGGCAGGCAGGCAGCAGGCAGGCAGGCAGGCAGCAGGAAGGAGGCAGGAGGCAGGCAGGAGGCAGGCAGGCAGGGCAGCAGGCAGGCAGGCAGGCAGGCAAGGCAGGCAGGCAGGCAGGCAGCAGTTTCATTGAAATAACCACATATCGATGTTTTATTTACTATTTAGTCATGCAAAGTGTTATTTCACTATGTTACTTCTTTTGCCATTTCCTTTCTATATAGCTATTCAAATAGAAATTCAACTGTATCACAAAACGTATAAACCATAGAGTTCCAATCAGGTGTTTATTTCAAGTTACCTCTTGATTTTTTTTTGGCTATTCGTAAAACGGGACATTAAAATGTCTCAAAAATATTTAAGGATATTTGTTATTCGCAGGAAGGCAGGCAATCAGGCAGGCAGCAGGCAGGCAGGCAGGCGGCAGGCAGGCAGGCAGCAAGCAGGCAGGCAGGCAGCAGGCAGCAGGCAGCAGGCAGGCAGGCAGGGCAGCAGGCAGGCAGGCAGGCAGGCGGCAGGCTTCAAGCAGCAGCAGGCAGGCAGGCAGCAGTGGCAGCAGGCAGGCAGGGCAGGCAGGCAGGCCAGGCAGGAGCAGGAAGCAGGCAGGCAGGCAGGTAGGCAGGCAGGCAGGGAAAGTAGGGCAGGCAGGCAGGCAGCAGGCAGGCAGGCGTTCATTGAAATAACACATATCGATTTATATATTTATTATTTAGTTATCATTTTTATTTACATTTATTTCTTTTGTCAGTAATGCATATAACTATCAAATAGAAATTAACCGTATCACAAAACGTATAAACCCAATTAAAAATAAAATATATTAGAATATTTGTTATTCGCAGGAGCGGAGCAGGCGGCAGGCGCAGCAGAAGCAGGCAGCAGCAGGCAGAGGCTTAGGCAGTCAGGCAGCAGGCTTTCACGGCAGCAAAGGCAGGCAGGCAGGCAGGCTGGCAGGCAGGCAGGCAGCAGGCGGCGGCAGGCAGCAGGAGCAGGCAGGCATTCAGCAGGCAGCAGAAGGCAGGCAAGGCAGGAGCGCAGGGGCAGGAGGCAGGCAGTTCATTAAATAACCACAATCGATGTTCTATTTAACTATTTAAGTTCTTACAGTGTTTATTTCAATTTTCTACTTTCTTTTTTCATAACCTTCTATAATAGGGCTACTCAAGTTAGAATTCATCCTGTATCACAAACGTATAAACCCAAGGCTCACTCAGGTGTTATAATTCAAGTACCTTGATTTAAAGTTTTTTTGACTATTCGTTAAACGTGGACATTAACATGTCCAAAATATATAAGATATTTGTTATTCGCAGGAGGCAGGCAGGCAGCAGGCAGGCAGGCAGGCAGGAAGGCAGGCAGGGCAGGAGGCAGGAGGCAGGCAGGCGCAGGCAGGCAGGCGGTGGATTATTTAACACATATTTTATATTTATTTTAAGTTTCATACAAGTGTTAATTTACCATTTCTTCTTTTTTCCATTTACCTTTCTATAATAGCTATCAAAGAGAAATTTTACGTATCACAAAACGTATAAAACCCTTAAAAAATGTCCCAAAAATATATAGATATTTTTTATTCGCAGGAGGAGGCAGGCAGGAAGGCAGCAGGCAGGCAGGAGGCAGGCAGGCAGGCAGGCAGGCAAGCAGGAGCAGGCAGCAGGCAGCAGCAGCAGGCAAGAGGCAGGAGGCGGTTTCGCAGCTTTCAGGCGCAGGCGGCGGCAGGCGGCAGAGGTAGCAGGCGGCAGGCAGAAGGCAGGCAGAAGGGCGGCAGGCAGGCGGAGGCAGGGAGGCAGGCAGGCAGGCAGGTAGGCAGGCAGCAGGCAGGAACGGCAGGCAGAGGCAGCAGGCAGGCGGAGGCAGGCAGGCAGGCGGAGGCAGGCAGGCAGTTCATTGAAATAAACACATATCGATTTTATTATTTATTATTTAATTCAAGTCAAAGTGTTTAATTCACCATTTTACTTCTTTTTTCCCATTTTACCTTTCTATAATAGCTATTAAATAGAAATTTCACTGTATCACCAAACGTATAAACCCCAGAGTTCAATTCAGGTGTTTATTTCTACCTCTTGATTTAAAAGTTTTTTGACTATTCGTAAATTGGGACATGAAAAATGTCCACAAATAAAATATTTGTTATTCGCAGGCAAGCAGCAGGCAGGCAGGCAGGCTAGCAGGAAGGCAAGCAGGCAGACAGGTAGGCAGCGGCAGGCAGAGGGCACCCAAAAAGGGGGGGCAGGGGGGAAAGGGGCAGGGGGGGCAGGGGCAGGGGGGGGGGGGGGCAAAAAGGGGGGGGCGGGGGGGGGGGGGGGGGCAGGGGGGCCAGGGGGCAGGGGGGGGGGCAGGGGGGGGCAGGGGGGGGGCAAGGGGGCGGGGGCAAGGGCAGGGGCAGCGGGCAAAGGGGGGGAGGGGGGGGGCAAAGGGGGGGCAAGGGGGGGGGGCAGGCAGGCAGCAGGCAGGCAGCAGGCAGCAGCAGGTAGGAGGCAGGCAGGGCAGGCAGCAAGCAGTCGGCAGAGTTCATTGAAATAACCACATATCGACTTTTATATTTATTATTAAGTTATACAAAAGTGCTCTTCTTTCACGATTTTACTTCTTTTTCGTATTTACATGTCTTTATTTGTAAATTGAAATATACTTCTTTACAAACTGATTAATCCATAGATTTTAACTCAGGTGTTTATTTCAAGATACCTTTAAAAGTTTTTTGACTATTCGTAAAATGGGACATTAAAATGTCCCCAAATATATTAAAAATATTTGTTATTTACAGGCAGGCAGGCAGTTCATTGAAATTTAGTACATATCGATGTTTATTATTTAATTTCCAAGTGCTTATGTGATATTTTAGTGTTGCATATTCATAATTAATGTCTTTATTTTTTATTATTTCAGCAACTTACCCATTTATCGTTTAGTTAGTTTCTAGTTGTAGTTTAATTTTAAGATACCTCTTCATGATAAAGATTATTTTAACTCATTGTCATTTAAGTTTCAAAGACTTTGCTCAATAAACTCTGATGTATTAAAAATAACGTTTCATATTCTGAAGATTTATTTAATGAGTAACAAGAAAAGTTTACTTGTCTCTTATAGCTGTCTCTCTTGGATTATTTACTTTTCATTTGTGATTATCATTTCAAATAATTCTTGTACATTGTGTGAATACTTATTATTTTGGGAAGGATAAAGAAATAATTATTGCATTGAATAAACTTTATTTTAAGAAGAACAGTGTAATGATTTATCGCATTCATTAATCATATCTTATCTTTTAAATCAAGCTGTAAGAATATGTTCAGATGACCCCATTGTGCTTACATGGTAAGGAGTTATCAGCATTTCTGTATTTTCTTCAAGAGTCTAAGATCAAATAACTCTGACAAAATAATATTTTTTTCCCGAGGTTGTTTTGTGACTGCTTTCATTCCTTATCTCGTATCTTCAAGAATCTCATCTCCCAACTCTCAAGCTTCTGAAAGTAGTAAAACAATCTCCCGGATATATATTGATGAGTTTTTTTGTGTTTTCTTTTCTTTAAAGGATGAATGTTTCTTGGCAGAAGAAGGAGAGGAAGATGAAGAAGAAGAAGTGGTGAAGCTAGCCTGGGTTTATTTATTTGTGGATGGAAGATGGAATAAGAAGAGGATGCAGTGCTTTATTTTAGTGTTGTGCCTTTAGTGAATTTTTTATGTATCTTCTAATTGTTATTTTTTCTGTATTTCAGTAATAAAGCATTGAATTATATATGGGTTAATTTTGTCTGAAGAGTCTAATGTGTTAAGGGTAATAAAGTAACATAGGAACTGGATTAGGGTATGGATTAAGGAGTAGTAAGGGTTTAGTTGACGTTGACGAATTTTGGATGTACATTGAAGTTATCTTTTGGATTAAAAACGTTTGGAAAACAAAAAGCCCTCCCCTCAGAAATTTCTGGGAACTGGGCTTCCTGTAAATAATAAACAAATAATTAAGCATCCTTAATCTAAATAACATAGTTACATATAGGTAACTATTTCAAACAAGTTGCATTGATTTCATCTTCAAAGAGGTCTTTCTGTTGTAATCGTTGACTTTCCCTTGGAAATCCTGGGATTCTTCTTTTAAGGGTGAGTTTTTGTTCACTATTCTCTGTTATCACTTTTTCATATATATATATATATATTATATATATATTATAAATATGATTATATGATATGATATGTAAACATATATATTGCAATACTTATATTATATTTTAGATATTTATATCGAATATTTTACTTTTAGAAAGGTTTGTATTACTCATTAACGTCATTCATTTTTTTTTACTTTTTTCTGTTGCTCTCTTCGTCTTTCTTATTTGTTTTTAGATAGCTTGAATATGAATCTTTCATTCTTTCTTATCCTGTGATATGTTCTTTGTTTCTAATATCAGTTGGCCTTAGCGTTGACGAGTCTTTGATTAATAAGCCTAAAGATCTGTATTGTTTAAATTCACCTTTAACCCTTTCGTTGCTACGGTCGTCAACGATGACGACACGAGTAATGGTCTTTAGTATGACTGATGCCGAGTATGTGTCATCATAACTCGTATTCGTTCTATATACAATTTCAAGTTATGGAAGTCTTTTGGGTTTCTTTTCTAAATTTACAATATGCTACATTTATCTAGAGACATTTGGCAATTTTAAGACCAGTGTGAGGTTATAAATACTGGCCTCGCCTTTGATTTTAGTCAGTATGAACCAAGCGCAGAGAGTGGGGAGATGTTACAAAGCTTGGTTTCATTGAAAATTTGGCTGAGTATTCTAGATGCGGGATGATTTTTTATTAATTTGTTACATCCCCTTTTTATTCCCCATCCAAAGTGGCTTCATTCTACTGTTGTCGAGTCCCCTCAATTCTCTTCCTTTTCTCCTACCCCTGCCCTACCACCCCTCCCAACCTTTTGCCTAGAATTGTGCAATTTTCCTTTAGTGTTCTTTCCATTTGTGTATATAAATATATACTACTATAAAGAATATATATAATATTAATATATAATATATATATATTATATATATATATATATATATAGAGGGAGAGGAGAGAGAAGAGAGAGAGAAGAGAGGAAGAGAGATGAGAAGAGAGAGAGAGAGAGAGAGAGAGAGATGAGAGAGAGAGAGAGAGAGAGAAGAAGAGAGAGGAGAGGAAGAGAGAGAAGAGAGAGAGAGAGAGAGAGAGTAGAGCGCGAAGAGGAGAGCAGCGAGGAGAGAGAGAGAGAGAGAAGAGAGAGAGAGAGAAGAAGAGATGAAAAAAGAAGAGAGATGAAGAAGATGAGAGAGAGAGAGAGAGAGAGAGTAGGAAGAGAGAGAGAGAGGAAGAGAGAAGAGACGAGAGAGAGAGAGAGAGAGAGAGAGAAGAGAGGAAGAGAGAGGAGAGAGAGAGAGATCGAGAGAGAGAGAGAGAGAGAGAGATCGAGAGAGATGAGAGAAGAGAGAGAGAGAGAGAGAGAGAGAGGAAGCGAGAGAGAGAGAGAGAAGTCGAGAGAGAACGAGAGAGAGAGAAAAAGAGAGAGGAATGAGAGAGAGAGAGGAAGAGAGAGAGAGAGAATGCGAGAGAGAGAGAGAGAGATGAGAGAGATAGAGAGATGAGAGGCGAGAGAATTAGATATTCTTGCTCTGGTATATTTGAACAAGAGTGAATGTTACTCATGCTTATGTAAAAAGAGATATTTTACTTATAGATAATATATATATCAATTAATATAATATTATATATATATATATATATATATATATATATATATATAGTATATATATATATATATATATATATATATATAAATCAAAAATAAATATTTATGTGTATATTTCTTCATCACATTGTGAAGTTATACATTGCACACATGTACATTACATATATTGGACACTTACAATGCATAATATGAATATAAATAATTCAAATAAAAGCGTCGAGAATAACAGAACCAATTCTAATAAACTCTGTGTATTATTAAATGTATATTTTCTAATGAGTTTTGTAAATTTTAATTTCATTTATGTATTTATGTGTACTATTTAGGTTACTCTGAGAACCCTATGATTTTTTAATCATACCCTTCATCTCTTGTTTAACACTCTCGCTTGTAAATATGCCAATATCAAATTACTTTCATAAAGATTATTGTAACCCCACGTTTGATTTGATAAAAAAAAATTTTATTTGATTCTTCTGATAAATCATTTCGAGGATGATGTGTTCTTCGGAATTCCTTGAAGAATTTTTCTGCATTTTGTAAATGTTTTATGCATTATATTTTAGATGTGTAGTAATGACACTTTCAAAAACCAGCCATGAGTTCTTTACAAAAGATTTTTATAAGCAATAAATAAAACATTATTTGTATAAATTAATATGTTTTATAAGCGAACATTTATAAATGGATTTATTAATGTAAAATAAATATTCTATTTCATACTTTGTAAAGTTGCTTCAACAATTTTATTACACAGTTTGAAATACTGACTTCTGTATAATAGTTTCATGTAAACGCCTATAAGTGAAATTGTTTAAAAGCCACCATAGTGCATAAATTTTCTCAATTTGTAAAATAATCTTGCCCAAGCAAGCTGTGCTTAAATTTAGTTGATTTTATTTTTTTTCCAAGTGCTTATGTGATCAGTTTAGTGTCATTAATGACTTTTTTTTTTAAATATTTTTTCTTTTCTTTCTTTTCATCATTATTTCAACTAGTTACCCCTCTTCGTTTCGATTTTACGTTTCTAGTCTGTAGTTATTTTCAGATACACTCTCATGATAAAGATTATTTTTAACTATTGTCATTTAAGTTTACAAAAGACTTTGCTCCAATAAACTCTGAATGATTCAAGATAACGTTTCATATTCTTGAAGAATTTATTTAATAGTAACAAGAAAAAAGTTTACTTTGTCTTCTTATTGAGCTGTCCTCTGCTTGGATTTGTTTAACTTTTTCTTTGTGATGAAAAGTAGTCGCAAATAGTTTGCGTATATTGTGTGAATACTTATTATTTTGGGAAGGATAAGGAGAAATCAATTAGCCATTGAATAAACTTTATTTTAAAGAAGCACAGTGTAATGATTTATCTGCATTCCATTAATCATATCTTATCTTTTAAATCAAGCTGTAAGAATATGTTCAGATAGCCCATTTGCTTACATGTTAAGAGTTATAAGCGTTTTACTGTTTTGTTATGTAATGACATCATGATCCAACATAACTCTGACATAAATACTGATTTTTTTCCCGAGGTCTGTTTTTGTGAGCTGCTTTCTTCCTTATTCTCTGTATCTTCAAGCCGACTCATCGTCCCAACTGCTCAAGCTTCCGAAAGTACTTAAAACATTTTTACCGAATACATAAATGACAATTTTTTTTGTGTTTTCTTTCATTGTAAGGATTATGTGAGATAGTTGACGGAGAGGAAGATGAAGAAGAGAAGTGGTGAAGCTAGCCTGGTTTATTATTTGTGGATGGGATAAGATGGAATAAGAAGGGATGTATGTTAACAATACTAGGTCTCCTTCTTTTAGTGATCTTCTTCTAATTGTTAATTTCTGTCTTTCCTGAAGAAGAGATACATATTCATTATATATGGGTTAATTTTGTCTGAAGAGTCTAACTTCTTTATTGTAATGGCGTTATTGTTCACCGCATCATGGAATTATTTTCCCTATACAGGTTTTAGTTGACGTTGAACCGTTGTGCATCTAACATGCTTCGTATAAACAGATATACAGCTATACAGCTATAGAAGAAATTGTGAAATGAGAAATCAAAATCCCTAAAAGTAATGTCTCCTTGATATATAAAAAACCTGAAGAGTATGAATATTTTACATGTGGTGATTACTTAGATTATTCCGATGTTCCACGTGTTTTTATGAACTCTAAAGAATTACTTTGTATATGCCAGCATGTCAAAGACTGGGTAGCCTACTATTGCATTTTCTATACAACAATATGTGAACACTATGGATGTTGGAGTTTGGCATAGACATAAAGAAACAGGTGTAATTGAATCTACTCAGTACGGATTCTGAATTAAAAGTGTAACACAGTCACACAGATAAAATATTTATCTCAAGCTCGCAAGAGTTTTGAAAAAAAATGAAGAACACAAGTACGTTGGAAGATTAGTTGCTCATAGTTTACTGTACTAGGAATATTATACACTTAAATTATAGCTACCAGAGGGCTTTAAAAATATCATTAATCATTTTTAGCATCGTTAACTATTGATAAATGCATCTACCTATTCAGAGAACATTGGGCTGAATCTATTTACCATGACGATCCTTACTGTGATATATTGAAAAAATATATAACGTTCTATTCATAGAGCTGGCATCTATGTAAAATGTACTGAAACTTAATCTCCGAACTGAGCAAATATATATGACAACTCATAATATTTGACGTCAATCATTATGAACCCTAGTTCTATGGAACAAGTTGCGTTTTAATAAAACAGCTTATTTTAATTAAATATAGGTGAATGAACAACTCATACAACGTATAATAATAATAATAATAATAATAATAAGATAGCTGGTCGTGGTTTATAAAAAATTGGTGTATATGTTTAACTCATTCTACAAAATTGACGGTAGGATTCAACCAAATTCTCCCTGTCCTGGAAAAATTAGTGTAACCTGTGAATCAGATAACAATCTTTGACATAGGATACATATAAAAGTATATGTAAAAGAGGATACAGAGAGTACAAACTTTGATATTGTATTAAAGTATGATAATGTGTATGCGATATTTCATAAGTATATATAGAGAAAGTTACCCAAACTAATGAGAAAACATATGTTGTTAATGTAACACGATTCAAACAATTAATAATAACTATTGATGTAATGAATCAACACTAACACGATTTAAACGATTAATAACAACTATTCATGTAAGGATTCAGTACAAGATTCGAGCCTTAACAGAATATAACCTTGAAGCAGATGAAAAGCTATTGCTCTCCACCGACGGAATAGTTCTCTACGAATAAATAAAGTATAATTTTATTATATCTCTCAATGAAAATATCAAGAAATGACAAATTATTGCTTACCGGCTCAAAGAGTAATTTTAAGATAAATTTTGAGAATATGTCTCACTATCGATATCGTAAGCTTGAGATTCTATTTGATTTAGTAGGCTCGTGATAAAATTTCACTTTTCGTGAGAGATTTGCTATTAGAGTGGGTTCCCTATCTGCTTAGCGTTCTGAAAAAAGTTTCCTAGCTTCTTACCCCTAAAAATGTGAACTAACGATATAAAAAGAAGATGAGGCGGGGAAATTGTAACAGGTCATGCAAAAATCTTCTTTTTCTTTTAATTTTTTCTTCTTACAGCTTGGAAGGTGTCCAATTTTTTTTTATACATGTTTTAGTTTAAAAGAAATTGATGTTGTCAATTATTTACTCTCTCGGTGTGCATATTTCTTTTTGCCAATCTTAATGGTTTTAATTACTCTTTTATAATTATTAATTATCCTGTTTTATTGCAAGTATTCTTAAAGGCAATAGAGTGATGTGATTATCTCTTATAACCAAAGAGACTTTGAGGTTTGATTTTTCTTGCTCTCAATTACTGAGTTATTTGGGGGGTTTTTGCACACTACGATTCGTTGGTCTATAAATGGGATGTATTTGATTGTGGAATGAGGGTAATATTCCGTTGAATGTTATGCTTGGTGTTGAAATCAATATTAATTATATATTTTAAGGCTTTCGAGTTAATAATATGTATATTCATGAGCGATATTTTTGCCAAATGTTATAATGATGAAGTGAATGGAATGCTGGCCTGTTAATAATTTTTTGGGGGAAAAATGGATGTGCTATAAGGTCGCACTTCTTTTTCTTTTTTTCTGCATTTTAGCTTTTTATTGTATTGTTAACGATGTACTATATGAAGTATCTTATAATTGGGTGTAATAGTTTGATTTTTGAAGTATTAGTGGATGTAATTCTATATAAGTTCTTCCGTGCTTAGTACAAGGGTGGAGTGCAATTACATACGAATAGGCACAACTGAGAGAGAAATATATGAATGAGTATAATAATTAAATAATAAAGTCATATAATTTATGTTTAGTTTTGGTGATGTCATAGTTCCCCTTTGAAATTGCTATACCAATTTATAATTAATATAGTTATTTAGTAGTTTATATATAGCGAATTTATTGTGATTTATTTATTTCTATATTATATATAAATATATATTTAGCTAGTTAGTTATTGTTATAATTATATTTAATATATATATACCTAATGATTATTAAAGTATAATTATAGTCTAATAACATACAAAAGAGGGATAGAAGTATTTACTTTCCTTAAGTTAAAGATTCATATTTTTCTGTAATAGCTAGAACTGAAGGATGTAAATAGAGTTATAATATTAAGTTAGTATTGAACAATATATTCAATTAGGTAACGTTGGTTGTTGTGAGGGATAGAGAGACATAAATATAGTCAATTATAGTATAAAATAATATCATATATTACATTGGACGTATTCTCATAATTGTTTTGCAAATGTAAAGTAGTATAAAATAAATTATTTTATATAAAATTTCTTTATTATAGTTAATATATATATATATTACCATATATATAAATATTATTTTAATTTATGCATATTATATTTTTTAAAACTTGCTTTTGCAGTTGGGTATTTAAAATGCGCTAGATTCATTTGTGAAAAGTTTTGTTTTAAATTTGTTTGCTCACATAAAATGTAAAAGAAGTTAATTAGTCAGGCATATTAAAGTATTATTCTAGGGAGTTAGAAGTGATTTTTTTTATAAATATAAATAATAAACAGTATATATATTATATATATAGAGTAAAATTAAATTATGAGACCTATTTTAATTTATAAATATATTATTTAACTTGGTAAAAAGTTAACTACCTGTATAAAGCGACCAAACAACCAACCGCACTCAAACTATATACATTGGCTATCTAAATCATTCCCAAGACACAAAAATAGCTGTTCTGGTACGATGCAATAGGTTCTGACGTGGCGTTTTTTCGTATATGTCGGCTCTACATCGAAAAAAACCACCACATTCATCTTTTAGGCTACACAGAACGTAACACTCCATATGTCACTAATACAACTAAATAGGATTCGAAAATTCGTTCTTATTCCAGCGGGCCTGTATTATTTAAATGACAATAAAAACAAATTGCAATTTTTTATTCTTAAAAGCCACATAAGAGGTTACTATATGCACATTCTTCCGAAGAACATAGCAACACCTCTTTTAACCTGACAATTGATCAATTAGACCTCTTATGAACGCCATTATTTCATCTACTAACTTAACTACTAATTTATTACACCTAAAAACACTAAAATTTTTTACCCCTCCTACTTACACAGGTAAAAAAAAAAAAAAAGATCATTTCGCTCCTTAGAATTTCAATACTAATTATACATTATCACGCTTTATTCTGAAAAAGAATGCTACCTGTGGAACACTCTTAAATAATAATTCTTACTCCAACAGAACGGCAAAAAGAAATGAACCCAAAGCTGGGTATATTCTTCACATTCCTGGCAATAATTGCAACCGTTTAAACTACTCAGTAATAGTGGGCGGGTTTAGAGAACATATAGGGTTTGGTGGGATTATATACATATAATAAATACAACATTACATAATGAACTTGCAATAACAAGGAATATAATAGAATTTCACGCTTAACAAGTTATTAAGGCGTTACACATAGGTATAGTAGGCCACTTATGACTACTAATAAATATAATCATACATAATAATAAAAGAGATCTGAAATAATATTAAATATTCAATCATCCGAACATATACTGAGTAAAAAATTTCATTTAGGGGGATTTACTTTTTGCATTTATAATACTAAACAAACATTAACTATACGGTATGTAAGATTAAGTATTAAGATTTTTATAACAAATATAAATTATATTCTGTAAAATCATAAAATAAATTATTATATTCAAAACACCATAAGATGATATATGAAGATCACTAAAACTTAGAACCATTATATTTATTCTGACTAAGGATAATATTCTCCTCCCGTTCTGTTATCTCTACCCCTATATATACTTAAAACCCTTAACATTGTCTGTTCGGGAGAATAAATTAGCTTATTTCTTATTTTAAATAATATATATATATTTATCAATTATTAAAAAAAATAGTCATATCTTATATATATATAGTTTTTTATACTTTGTGTACATTTTATATAATATAAAAATAATATGAAGTGAATAATGTAAACATACTTAACTAAAAATAAGAATCCAGAGTGAGCTTCCTCACTTTAAAAGTAAATAATCACTTAATATATATATATATATATATATAAATATATATATATATATATATATATATATATACTATATATATATAAATCAACAAAGTAGTTTCATTATTTTAAATATATATATATCATAATATCATATATATATATATTATAATATTATATATATATTATTTTGGTAACAAATTGTCCAATTCCCACTGCTAAATGAGCATCATTTCCTCATTGATGAAACTTGTACAGATAATCAGTTTTGGTACAGTATTGCTACATATTGCATTATATAAACTTATTCTAAACATAATCAGTAATTCTAGCATTAAATTAACTTCCTTCTTTTTATAATAAGATACCATATTAATATATATCCCAAATCCTTGAGTCATTCTCGAGTGTGTTATACTTCTGCCCAATTCAAGTACTATAATTTTTGTAATGTTTGTAAAACAAGTTTATATAAGAATAAGAATTCATTCAGTCAGGAATCGTTTAATATAGGTCACGGATTACCGTTCTTAAACTTATATTAAGCGTAAGAATTATTGTTTTATAATATCGATAGATCGTAAGACAATTAAATTAGTGAGAATAATTGTAGATAGTAAAATATGTTAACGATTAGCAATCACTATAAGCTCCTTCGCCCATATACTATCGTATTCTTTGTTCTCATCTAGATAATAAATTTTCAAGTTATTTATTTAAATAAATTTTTATTATATCATAATATTTATTTAATTGTAATTTAATTTTAAGTAATTTCATATATGCTAAGTATTTATCAAAACTATTATATATTCTTTTATGGGTCAATTATAAGGAAAATCTATAATATTAAAAGTTATAATAATTAAAATAAAAAAATAATAACAATATATATTAATTTATGTGGCAAGGTGATAGCTGCTTTTGTATTGATAACGGTATAATTAGTATGAGACGAATCATATATACGTATTAAGAAATAATAGTTTATTCAATAGCATGATTTTCATTGCTTCCAGTGCTGAGGTGGCGTCGTGTGGGCAAGGAAAAATTTGTCGCTCGCTCTCACTGATATAGATGCCCTGAACTCATCATTATATTGATCTTTTTCGTAATGGTGAATGATAGATGTTAAAAACTCATTTATAGATATAACGACCGCGGAAGAAAAATGCCACATAACCAATCAGTTACACGACCACAGATTCATGAAGAGATCGATTTCTCCTATGTGGTACCACTATTTTTGCATACTCAAAGGAACAGCATGGATAATTTGGGTTACGTGTGTAATAAAGGTAAAGGAGAAGACTAAATTGTTTGATCGTCGTTGTAATCAGCCGGCTTAATCTCTTAAGCAAGATTAAAAAACAGCTGAATGTTTAAGTTACTTCAAAATCATTTACTTTTAAAATCTTCTCAATATTTTCATTGGGTTACCGAAGTTTTAAACTGTTCCTAGTTTCGAGCTTCTATATTGGAAGAGCTCCTCGAATGATCAAATTTCTAATGTTTAGAGTAAGCACACATTTATAGGTTACCCCCCATGAAGGACGATAACACCAAAAAGGCAAGAAAGCTGACCCGGGCCGATTTTGTCAACCCGGCTAAATGTAACACGCGAGAAGAGACTGGAATTCCGAGAAATGCGTGGGCATTGGCCGCTCTTCGGGATGGCCTCGGGTGTCCTAAAAAACTCACACGATGTCCGTGGGACAACGGAGAGTTGTCGGGTGGTGTCCAAGGCAATTATTTTCCCCGTTACTGGCCGAAAAAAAGTTATAAAAAAGCATTGTTACTTTTATTTAAAAAAAATCAACTACTTTAGTAAATGGTTAGGCTAAGTTAAAAATGTATTATGCAAGATAGTTAATTATTTTACTTCAAAGCAAAAACACGAGAACAAAAAAAATTCTAGATGGTAGGATAGTGATATGTTTTCTGGAGACACAATAAAAGAAATTTTACCTCTGAACGCAGGATACGTAAAAGAGAGAAGTATTGAGAAAATGGGAACTAATTTATTAAGGAACATTATTTATTTTTAATGTTTTTTTTTTACGAGCACAAGTGAGTCAACTTAATTTTTTTCTTTCTGCTTGAGGAAGCTAAGTATTTAACAAACAACTAATTTAGAACAGCCAAACACAATCAAGCCTATGCCAGACCAGATGGTCTGAACAACATACGTGCATCAGAGTGTTTTAAGGAGGCCTTTGGTACGAATGGTGCAAACAATTGAAAATCCTTTCCAATTGAAGAAAGAATACCGCCACACTTTTCTTCCTTGAAGGTAAGATATATTTTTAGAAAATATGCCTACTGTCGCGCTTTTTTCAGTTGGCATTACTATGCAATACGGCATGTAAGTTTTATTGATTCATTGGTGTCTATAATTCGAGTCGCGAAGTACTCTGCGATGGTTAGAGCCAGTTGTAAATGCTCTCCAATCGAAGACTTGTATATAACGTAAATTTGAGAACAATACTCCACAAAAGCAAGTATGACTACATTCAATACTATTGTTGAAGTAACAGGTTAGGAGCCATTCGGAAAGATGAAGAAAAAATAGCAGATGAATGTTTAAAGCGAGCAAACTCACAAAATCGCCGAGCAACTGAGGACTTGATCTGAAATTATAGCCAGAAAAAACCGCGCGACTAATTTTAGTAGGAGTTTGGCAAAGCACCGGCATCAAGCAACCATCCTCAGCCACAATAGAAAAATCCCGACGGAGTTCTGGAGTAAGATCCTTAATAACTCCGTATCTATGGTTTTTCTTATAACTCTCTTCTCTTGGAAATTAGGCGCAAATAATCGAATTTTGGCTGTTTTTGTGTCTGTTTATGCAATACTACGGGAAAGAGTGAAACATCTGACTTTATCGCACTGTAAAATTATAATTTGACTACGCTTCCAACTTATTAACTATCACTATCTAAATATCAAATATATTAATCGAAGATGTTCTTAACCAGGGGAGAATCAGAAACAAGCTTTTTACTCATCTCTCAATCTTTATTTCTGAAGTCACGTGACTAATCTTTTCATTCAGTATATGAAACCAAAGTTTCTGGAAAGGAGCACAAGAACTGAGTATGTGACAGACCGTAAAGAAGAAGTTATAGAGTCTTCCTCTCCCAAGTGTTGAATATGGCTAATTTCTTTAACATTGACAAAAGTGCATCGTGATCAATTGCCCGATATGTTGCTCATCTCGCGAGATTCACTTTATTTAAACAACAAGAAAAATAAGAAACACGTCTATTTATATTAAAGAAATTTATTTGATTTAGAGTGACTTGTTTACTTTAATTATAACTAATGTCAACTCAAAAAGCAGGTTTAAAATGTGTACCCAATTGCATAAAGATTTAGATTGACCTAAACCTTGAATATACCAATACTAACTAGTATTAAATGAAATTTAATTAACTAATAATTTGTAGCTTAGTTTATTGAAGCTTAGCCTTAACAAGAAATACTAGAGATATATAATAACTAGGAAAATCACAAATCTCACCTTTGACTGATAATTTCTCAGCAGTTTCTTTCTTCTGATATATGCCGTATTTCTACGTCCATAGAGTTATTGGTAATAATATAATACTCTTGAATCACCCTAGTAATGTATCCGACGTTTGAGCGTTACTTTGGCACCTTTTCACGACTCTAGAGGAAGAGATATTTTAAAAACAAGCAATGGGAGGGTCCATTACTCTTAGGGGCGTAAAATTCTCGTCTGTAAACTTGGGAACAATGTTTCTATCTTCTATCATTCAAATAGTCTCGAAACATGGTGAAATTTTTTTTTTTTTATATAGTTCTCTATGGTATTGCTAATTCATTTTATGGTTGGGTTCTTCATCCCCAACTCGAACAGGGAGCATACGGGCTCAAAATGTATGGTATAGCTATAAATCAGAGGTCTCACCCTTACGATTTGCAAGGTCTAAAGAGAACGTGTTTAAGAATTAGACGTTCGAGCGGGTGAGACTTCATTTATTTAGAATTAAGAAACGATTAGATTTCGCGCTTATCCCCCTAAAAATTCACCAATCGCCCCACGAAAGATGAATATATACGAAGTTTTCAGCCACGTGGTCCGTAGAGAGCTTTTGAAGAGAGCGAAACATTTTGCGTTCGGGAACATGAGCGCTGCAGGACACAGTCCGTTTATTTAATTAATTTAATATAGTTCGTATTATTATGTGTATTATTATTGTTTAATTGTTCATTATTATTATTATAATTATTTGTACACTTTTGGAGAGATATTTTATGCGTAACTTTTATATCTCATTATTATTATTACAGTGATTACTCTTTCGGAAGGAATTTGTCCTAGGGAATGTCGAAACGGATATAAGTATAGTCCTTACAAGAGTAATTCATTTATCTACCGAAGTTGAAGATAGTTCCATATATGATTGACCTAGCACTATCCTACTTTACCTTTCGCTTGGTGACACCGCGGTTTCATCATGCGCGCATTCTCACCCGGTTCTGCACTCTCGTTGAAACCTTCACGTACCTGGTTCACTTGTTTTTTTTTTTTTTGCCAGTTTTCTGAATCATACTCGATCTAACCTTATAAAATGTTTGCGTGTTAGTCAATCTACCTGGAGGACTGGTTAATCACCGCATCCGATCGCTAGCAATAATTTGAGAGGTGTATATGAGGTAATGAGGTGATGGAATTGATTAAACATAATACTATAGCCTTATAAATGTAATGAGATTCTTTATCTTTTCAACACCAAATTCAAGTAAGAAAGTAAACAGAATATATATAGTACCGATGTATCAGAGTTAAACGAATCCAATAATCATGATTTACATAATAAAGTAGGTTAATTACATTTTCGTATATATATAGATATATCAATAATCGACGATAACAAAACATACTAACAAATATATAAACATGATTTAATACTAATTATGGTATATATAATGTGTAATATACATAAAGGAGACCTATAGTTGCACGTGCTACGTGGTTTAGTGTGTAAAAGGGGGTTGCTGCTATTAATAATATATTATAATATATTAATATATAGTGTATATATAATATATATATATATATAATTTATTAATATAATATTATATATTATATTCATATATATATTATATAATCTATTTTATCTTTCTTTTCACAGTGACCTTTTTTCCCCAAAGATTGTGAGTAAATGTAGTGCAACATATAATACGCATCTTAAGTTTGACAATGAAATACTGAATGACAAAATTATATATATAATATATATATAATATTATTATTAATATTTAATATATATATAATATATTAAATATATATATATATTAATAATATTATTTAAATAATTATAATATATTATAATATAATATATATATTAATATATATAATATATTAACTTTTATTCAATAAAATATGATATACTTTTATGACATATACACTTATTACAATATGCAACGGCTCATATTGTTCAATATATTATATATATCATTATTATTAATATATTATTAATTAATATTATAATATATATTAATATTATTATTATATTAATTTATATATTATATATATATATATAAGTAGTAACAATGTGTATCAAGATGGACAATTCTTAAGGGGATGGTTATAGGTAGTGGTAAAGAATTGTAATATAATATATGAGGGAACGAAACGTATTATTAGGAGTTGTGTATGGTGTGGAGAGAAAGGGTGAGTAAATAAGAGAAATTAATAAAAGAATAATATAACATATTTGCAAATGTGTTATTGGACAGTGAAATCATGATATGAATAGCTCGTTGAAGTCAAGTCCGTTGAAAACAAAAGATTTCTCTTGGGGATTCTTCAAAAGTGAGAGATACATAAAGAAAAAGTGGATTGAGACAATGTGTTAAAACATTGGAATGCTATGCCTATAGAAAATGTAGCTTTTGTGGAAAAACATTCGATTAAATAGATTAACCAAAAATGTCACTAGCAAGAATATGATAGCAATGAGTAAAATTAAAGATGATGTCGTAAATGTAAACAGAGGTGTTTTTGTGAGGGGGTTATTTCGGTTGTAAGGAACCACTTTGCCAAAAGAAGGTGAAAAAATCACTTAAAAAGTAATAGAGAGACGAGTCAGATAGACCATGGTGACAGGTCCGTTGCTGTCCCTCGGGAAGACATCTAAATTTGATTTTTCTGACACATTTCCATTATTATGTTGTTTCACCTCTACCATACAAAGGCTATACTTAAGGGGTGGTCAAGGTCCCTTTTGCTGCGGTGCCTAATTCTTTTCGACTTACGCCGCTGAGGTGCGTTTTGTTCTACTACCTACTCTTCCTGTTTATCCAGGTTGCAATGCTGCGCACTCCCTTAGGTTTTTTTGGGGGAGAGAAGCGTCGGGTGGATGGATAATACATATATATATATATTATATATAATATATATATATATAATACTCATATAATATATATAACCTCTCTTATATATATATACTATCATATTTATACTATATATATTATCTTAGGTATATGTATACATATAATATTATATATATTATATACTTTATATACAACCTCCACTATAGTAAATGTGCCTTGCTCAATATACTATATATATATATATATATATATATTAACTCATCTACCTTTTCCCCCAAGACTGGGTGGGGGGTAAGGTGCGTGACATGACAACGGGAAACAGAAAATTAGTAGACAGAAATAGAACGAAGTCGTAAACGAAAGCGCGCATTACATGCACTAGCTATACACGATCACTAGCCGCCTCCTAAATGAAGCTACTTATTTAGTGTCAGAGAAGCGAAATGATTTTTCACTACGAGGTCATCCTTCAAAAACCATCCCATCCTATCTAGTGAGGCTATCATCACCGGGATTCGAGTTCGTACGGAAAACCTTCTCGATAGCATACGAAAATTAATTAATATAGGATGAATAGCAATAGTTAGTTCCTAACCTGATTTATATATCCTAATTTATTACTATTTAATTTACCCCTATCATTATTAACTACTCACACCTGTCCTATTCAGGTTGGGCCACAACCATATCAACTCGCTATGCAATATATCAAATAAAACCTATATACCTATTTTATATCCTTTACACTCTCTAGTTATGCACTACTTATATCTTACTACGCCCCGCTATAATATATACCTCTACCTTCCTCTCCTCCAGACATTCCTTATTTCTTCGAGGCACCTCTATAAGCTTAACCTAGGTAATATATTCGATAATATAATTCCTACGAATACACCCTACTTAATATACTCGTTATATTAACTACAGCCGTCATCCTATCATTCCCAGAAATTTTACAAGGAATAACACAATCCACAATGAAAAACTGCATAGTTTCTAGTAAGTCAGTTTTGACTACGGCTTCATTGCATTTTGAAAATTTTCTCTTTAGTAGTCTATCTCCAGAGATACCAATCTCACTTCGACATGAGACTCCGAACTCACTATGAACTACACGCCCACTTGAGAACCTAATTCAGCTCATCCTCATTTTATTTAATTCTTCTCCCAAGAGATTAGACTAACACTGAAAACGCCCCGAAACTTAGATTGTCCATACCTGAACACAATTGACTAAAATATAACGAAAAAAAACAATAATGGTAATCTAACATTCAATTTTCACACGAACCATAGATTCTCATAACTATACATATAAAATACAAAATAATAATATAAGGATAAAACTTAATAAACAATTAACACTCTCATAATTAAGTGCCAATCTAATAATAGCGACAATTCAATAGCCAATATATAGTACCCATAAATAATTTCACATCCACAAACGTATTTTAAATATGCACTCCATAATCCACCAATATTTTTGACAATTCAACATAATAAATACAAGTACTTAGCTTCTAACAAATCTCAATACATTGACATCTAATATGTAGTCCGTATTTCACTCAATATTTCATCTCAACATAACTCCTAATATATTTAAAACTCATAACTTTAGTATTTAATCCAAATGACTGCACTTAACATCAATCATGACTTAAACTATTTAACAATACCATGAGGTTATTCTACACTTGAATTCTAATAATCTCACTAACACAACCATTAATCCATATTACTCTTTCTAAACGTTTACATTTAAATATCAATCTCCTTTTGACAAAACCCTGCCAAATTCTCTAAACAACACTTCTCTCAAACTTCCATAATCAGATCTCATCCCCACAATAAACCAATCATCCGCATATACTAAGGTTAGGGCAAATAAACTCCAACTCAATTATTAAATAAATGATTTCCTAGCATCAGTCATCACAATTAAATTTCTAATATATATAATATAATTATATATAATAATATCTATATATATAATATATATATAATATTAATTTATATAATTATACTAATATAAATTATAATATAAATTATATATATATATATAAATAATTAAATAATATATATATAAAATTAAATATATATATATAATTATAATAATTAATTATATAATATAATAAATAATAAAAATTTTATATAAATTATATAAATTATATAAATATTTTTATTATTATTCTTATTTCTTTTCAGTGGTACGATTTTGGATACCAATATATGCAAATTCTACTTACAATACGATAAACATAGTCTAACTACTCCAGACGAAGATGAATTTATTTGACTAATTACGAGATTATATATTCCACTTGCCCATGCAATTAATATAATTGGTATAAGGTAAACGAAATAAAACATTATATCCTTTATTTTTTGCTGTGTAATTTTATATAAACATAAGATAGAGATTAATATTTACAATACTATGAATATAGATGATAATAAATATGATAATATATTAATAATTGAATATATATTACTAAATTAAAAACTAATAATATGCACTTCTTAGGATATATATGAGGTAATTAAATTAATACTGATTATTTTTTTTTTCATCTCAATAATTGCGCAAGTATTAGTTTTTTAACAATGTATAATACGTCAAGTAGCTTAAATAATATAAGAACATAAAGAAAATAATAAATTCATATAATATTGTGTGTAGAAAATGAAAGTTATAGAGAGTCACACGAGATTAAAATTGTTAAAGAAATATTGTCAGTCTTATCGTGAGTCTAAATAAAACTTCGAACATGTTGAGAGATCTATATCTATGGTTACAAAAAATTACCATAATTATGAAAATATTAGATACTGTAGAAGCCAAAAAATTGCAACACAAGAAAAAATTGCTGAGGAAATCAGAATAGAAGGTGGGCAACATAAAAGGGCTTGCAAATAAATGAATATTATTTTCTTGAGGAATCGACTATCAACCGTGAAACCGCTAAGGAAACAGAGGTTTGAAAGGCTATAGATAAAAAAATAATTAGAAATTCAGGTATAAGATTCTAGACTGCAAATGCCACACAATAACAAATAAGCTATTCACTGCAGAACCTGAGAGCCATAATGTCGTGACTTGTGTAACATTAACGCAACAAGAAATTCTAGATCTTTTGCCATCAATGAAAAATATTTATATGGGATGGGATGTCTTAAATATCGAAAAAGAAGTACATGAATTTAGTAAACGTATACAATCAATACATTAAGGATAAGGCAATAGACTTTCGGAAGAAACCAAAATGTTATAGTACCACTCGTGTTAATATTTATTATGACTATGATGACTTAATAAAATTTTCATCAACGAATAGAAAAATGCAAACAAATAATGGTAGGCTCGGCTATACTTAATAAATAAAGATGAAAGCGAGATTGAGTTTAAGTCTTTGAGAGTGCATAGAATTCCTATAAGAGCAAAACGATTTAATGAAGCCAAAGCCTATGGGTTTTTACAAGTGAAGTAAAAAAGTTTTATTGAGGCGGAATTTTAACTTATGTAACTAGAATATAAATTAAAATAGCTAAAGGCTATAGGAAAGAAACCTGACTATGGAGCACACAGTAACATTAGAAACTGCTTTATTCTCTACTCATAATAACATTAGAGCATAATTAATCTTACAACGCACACTTTTGATTGATAAAGAGCAGCAACCTATCACAGTAACACTTAAGTCCATCGAGCACCACAATTTTGTGGGATTTCTACTTCCCTATCTAAAAAATAGCTTCATGCCGATGTCAGTTAAATGCATGTTGTGAAAAGAGTACAGAAAGAAATCATGAAGCTAGTATATTTAGACAGAGGTAACTGAGATAGTAATGAGTATTTCATGGTAAATTGGAATTGAGTAGTAGTGGAGCTGGAGATGGTTTGGTGAGGTGATGTTAATGGATTTAGACCCACATCAAGCTCATGGGCTCAAGTGCTGGATGAGACTTTTTACAACACCTCGCAACAAAGGCATAAAAAGGAGCCCAATAAAAATAAATAAAAAGCTCCAGAAATAAGCGAGGACTGTCCGTCGGCAGGTATCATTTTTTATCTGTGGAAGACTCTAGAGTTGTGATTAACTCTGGAGCTAAGTCGAACTACAGTTTTCAATAGCAATCTAACTTGTATAACTAATTTATTATGCGGTTTATATTTTTTAGCATTTTATTATTGAGGCACGTGTAAGGCTGGGTTCTTATTTCATTTTCGACTTGTAGTTCAATATGTTTGTTCTTTTATTCTTACTTTGTCATTTTTTCTTAGATTAGCTGATTGCGGAATATAATCGCCGATGTTTAACAACATAAATGCCATTAATCACTCGAACGGTACTCACAAAAGCGCTATCTCTGGGAATAGAAAGGAAAGATTGATGCTACATCTGATAGGAAGAATTTATGAAGTCAATATATTAGTTTCCTCTTTACTATATTAGAAGCTTGGATAAGAACACAAAGCTGGTCAACTCAGATGTGAGGAATGATAGTCATCCGATTTCTATTATTACTTTAGTCCATAAATTTTTTATTATTTTGATGCTAGTGACTATGGAACAAATAATGTGGAAATAGCAATTATAAAAGTGGCAACAGCAGTTCGTAGACAATATATTTGGTAAAGAAGTATAATGTAAGCGTTACAATTTTAACAATAAAAGTAATAAGGCCAATCATTAATAATAATAATAATAATAATAATAATAATAATAATAATAATAATAATAATAATAATAATAATAATGTAAAATTTATTTAAATATCAAATTGGTTAAATTTGAACACCTATTTACCCAAATTGGATCAATTGATCTATTCAACTGGCGTTTTCGCAGCGCCAAAAACGTCGCGATTTTATCTCTCGTATGGAAGAGGCATTACTATAAACATGTTTCTTTAATTATCTTGGTAATAAAAATGTTCCTTTAGTTAATTGTGAAGCGCATACCTTGATGTTTAAAGCTGTTCTCTTAATTAACCATTTTAAATAATTCTTAACTTAAATGACATATATGGCTGTTTATAGGAGTGGATGGCTTAAAAACAGAGAGGAAAAGGAAATTGAGGAGAAAAATTGAGGAACTGCTACACCTAATCTTGAGAGGTTTCAAAAGGTTTTGTGAAAATATCTACATAATAAAGAAGTTTGGTTATCAATCAAAGATTTGGGCTACCGGGCTAGCAATCCTGTCCTTTAATTTCAAATGCAGGACCAGTATTGAGAATGTATTTGCATAGAAAGATATTTTGGGAAAGCTCTAAAAAAAAAAATAGAGTTTAGAGACCAGATGGAGATGATGCTATTTTCACTGAAAGAGTGAAATACTTAAGGACTAGCATTGGAAAGAAACCATTGTGTTGAGAAACAATCTTCTAGAGCAGCGGTCCTCAACCTTTCATCTATCGCGGACCAGCTAAACATTGATAATAATATTTCGTGGCCTGGCAATATAATAAAGTACAAAAAAAGTATAAAGCTTAAGAATATAAATTACTTTTTGAGTACATTATTTATCATACAGTACATTGTAACTTATTCAGTAGGTTTATAATAATAATAATTAATAATAATAATAATAATATAATAATAATAATAATAATAATAATAATAATAATAATAATAATAATAATAATAAATCTGCTTTTGTTTTATTAATATAAGTTTTACTTTTAGCTTCCAATTCCCTAAATATTTTCTGATTTTCATTTAATTTTCTTAATACTATAGAAAATAATTTGCAAAGAAAGTATGAGGCATATTAGATCCTGACTGGTTTCGTCCTTAAACCTCGGGCATCTTCAGAGTTTTGATTCTAACAATTGAATGAATTGTTATTTAACACAAGATTTAAAATTATAAATTAGATTTTATTTAGTATTTCCTTATTATATTTAATTATGGGACAATAGTAAACCTTTATGTTATCGGCTTGGTTTTAGATGTTTTACTGTAACTAAGCCCTCCAGCTATTTCAAGTTTTAGCGCTTCGTAAAATGAGGTGTGTAAATTTAAATGCCTTTGAAATATGCGGTACAGTTGTTTGTTATGTTCAGTGCATTAAATGTTCATATTTTAAATGAGGTATTAGTCAATCTATTATTAGTCGTGTAACCAATATACTCCCGCGTACAAGTCAGACTCGGGCATGCGAATGGTCGACATGGTGATTAACTGAAAGAGTATTCTTATTGTAGAAACAGGAAGAAAGTTTTCTTGTTTTATGGTATACTTTAACTGTTTTGAGTAGTTTTTGTAAGATTGAATGTTGTGTTAATCATGCCCGCGTAGGCGTTTTTCCTCTTTATCGAAGTCTTTGCACTTGAAGTTTTAAAATAAATTTAATTCCTTTCAGAGATATTGTTCGTATTGTCCTGTTTTTATGGAGTTTGTTGATAGTTTTGTTTTATAATTTTTTCCGTTAAATTTAAAGGGTGGTTACAGTTGATCAGGTTCTGTTTAATTCCTTTTAACTCAACATCAAATGTTTCCAATCCTGCACACATTTTATAAAGTCCATATAGTGTTTTGAATTGAATTCTAATATATCTGGGGAGTGGAGCTGTAATTAAGGTAAGACCATTATCATTGGGCTTGACATGTATGCCTGTAGAAAAGGTTCCATCGTCATTAATTTTGATTTAATATTCAAAAAGTGTAATATATTTAGAAATGTTCAGATGAATTTGAGGCAGACAGGCTTTGCAAGTGGTTGATAAACGATGAATGTCTGTCGCGTTCCTAATAGTCAGGGTGTCATAAAACATCTTACATAGAAGACTGGGTTAAATGTGTTGTTTTCCCCTCAAAATTCTATTTTCTAGCTCCGCCATTTAAATGCCAGCGAATGTAGGGCCCAGAGGTGAACCCATAGTTTACATAGGGTTTCATTATTAGATTTGACAATAAATGTGTTTCTTATCTAAGTAAGGACTGGTTGAAGGAACATGCTGGTTGCTCAGAGAGAATATGTTTTCTAGGATAAGACTGGTTGCTCTGAGAGAAGATGTTTTCTAGGATAAGAATGGTTGAAGGAACATGCTGGTTGCTCTGAGATGTTTTCTAGGATAAGAATGGTTGAAGGAATGTGCTGGTTGCTCTGAGAGATGTTTTCTAAAATAAGAAGTTGAAGAAATCGATGCTTGAAAAGTTTTCTAGGATATAGAATGGTTGAAGGAACATGCTAGTTGCTCTGAGAGAAGATGTTTTCTAAAATAAAAATGGTTGAAGGAACAGAACATGCTAATTCATGAGACTCGACGGCGGACCCTCACTGTGGTGTTCATTCCCTAGGCAACGTTCACAACCATACCCCCTCACAAAACCCCGCCATTCACTTCTGTTATGCACCTTTCTTCTCGCCTCTGCCAAACTCACATTCTTCTCCTTCAGGTATTCCTTTAATGATTCAATCCACTTTTTATTTGGTCTCCCAGCCGGTCGATTCCCACCACACTCACCACTAAACATCCGCTTAACTAATCGAGTATAATCAATCAATCCATTCATCTTCCATACAAAAACTTTTCCTCGTTTTTTTCCCATTGATATCACCACACAACTCTAATGCATTCATTCTCATTGTATCAATTCTTTTTCAAACACCTACCCCCTAAATTGTCCATCTGAACATTTTTTACCTTAGATCTATACTCTTATTCCATACCATAGTTTCACTACCATTATTAACACACCCTCGTGCAAAACTGTAGCGCACTCAAGACTTAGTCCCTTAACATCCTTCAAAAAAAAATTTAATTGCACAAGCCACTTTCCTACCATTCACAGTTTCTTACTTCATTTGCCCCCTCTGTTCCGTTTTCATCCAACATATATCCTAAATACACAAATACATACATGTTCCGGTTGCTCTCCATATAACAAGACTTCTCACCGTGGACCTCATCTCACACCATACTACACCTATCTACATTTACTTTCAAACCCTCCTTCTACACACCCTGAAAAAACCCTCTACAATCTCTGAATTCTCAGATCACCACACAAAATCAAGTATCCCTATACATAGCAGGCACCCACTTGCCATTCTTCATCATTCTAACACTCACCAGCTCTAATCTTTATATAACCATCATATACAAATAAATAACAAGGAACATAGCAATCCTGCCTCACTCCGCGATTATTATTAAACCAATCACTTTCGACTCATTTATTCTTACACACCTTTCATTATCGATCGTTTTTTTTTTATCCATTCAGAGCCTACCATCAAACACCATATATCACTAAAACTTTCCTATTAATAATGTCATACGCCTGTTGCAAATCATAAACTAAATACAAACTTTTTTTATTCTTCTCCATCTTTCTCAATCATTTGTTTTCAATGTAAAAAATTTGAATCCAACACTTATCTACCACTCTCTAAAAGCACTAATCTTCACCAATCAGTCCTTCAGTGACTTGACGTACTCTTTTAACCAAAATACCAGCATATATCTTTCAACACACTATAAACTAATTCTCCCCATATTTCCTACGTTTTCTTTTATAAGGGTACTATTACTGCCCTTCTCCTGTCCCTTTTTCTCGATAATGTTTCATATTTTTTCATTTTTTTTTTGTTTTGTTATACAACTTCCAAATCCATTCAATCACCATCTCACCTCTTTCTTGATCACTTTACTAGTAATTCCATCTATGCCTGCAGATTTACCATTCATGATGATGCAGAGTGTAGTAGGAAAGTTGTGAATGATAAGAAGGTGGCTGGTGCAATTAAATCTGGTGGATGTTAAGGGACTAAGTCTTGAGTGGGCTAGGGTTTTGCATGAGGGTATGTTGTTTTGTTTTGTAGCTTTGTATATGCTAGTATTGAGGTTAGTTAATTAAGCGGTTGATTACAGAAATTCATCAAAACCGGTTTTTAGTTTCCGTCCTGCTACAGAGTTTTAGTGATAGAACACAAGAACAAAATTATGGGATTAGTGAAAGAAAAAGATAAATTGATTGAAATAGGAACATTATTAGCTGGGAGCTAAAATGTACTCTGTTAAGTGTACTGTTTTATGAACACTTGCACAAAGATAATTTTGTTTATTATTATTTGCTTCTTTAGTACCTGATGAAGTCGTGCAAAAATTTGAAGGGCGGTCTACAAGAGGTTGCTGACCAGCTAGAGTTGGAACGCATAGGACCACAGCACCAAGCTGGCTCAGATTCCCTGTTAACTGGTGCTGCCTTCTTCAAAATGCGAGAGGCAGGTTTGATTAACATTAAGAAGGGTATGGATACATTAAATTTCGAGACCAGGAAATAAAAAAACGCTTCATAAGTGATTTTTTTTTATACTATTTTTGGGATTTTTTTTTTGGTGAACTTCCTTAGTAGTTATATTATTGTATTGTTACTTTTGTGTTCTTTAAATAATTTTCATCTTTAAATGATTAGTAAATTATATTTAAATTCTTGTCGTTTTATTAATCACATATATTTAATTTTTATTATTAAAAAATAATAATTGAAGCCCAAAGTATCTGAATAATAATAATTTTATTATTAAATACATTCAGGTTTATAATAAACAAAGTTGGTTATAAAATAAATAATACAGTATACTAACTGTAAAATATACTAGAAGATTCAGCAAATTCTGCTGTACAATTAAGGATTGTGTTTAGAGATGCATTACATAGGAATTGATTCTATATTTTTTATCGTTAGATGTTTTTCGAGGATAAAATTGACGACGCAAAATACTGTGGTCATCTTTACGGATTGGGAACATCCTTCGTAGTCAATGGTACTTCTGTGAGCTCGCAGGTCGTCAACAGCAATAACGGTAATACCAATGCCAGCAACAACAGTAGCAGTACGCCAACAACTGTCAGTGCGAACAATAACAGTGTCGGTATTACAGACAACGGTCACTCATCCGATTCTCCATCTACAACATAATTTTTTTTCATTTTTATTTTAAATAAACTTTTTTAAAAAGGATTATCTTTTTATTTTATGAAACTTAGTTTTTAATAATAATTTTTTAATATATATATATATATATATATATATATATATATATATATATATATATATATATATATATATATATATATATATATATATATATATATATATATATATATATATATATATATATATATATATATATTTTAATTGTTGTTAAGTTTTTAAAACTGAAAAGTTCAAAACTGTTTCATTAGTAATGAAAATCATTCCTAACTGAAAATGTTACAAAATAATCTTAGGATTTAAGAAGGTAAAAAGTTGAATGTAGGATTATATTTTTTCCAGGAAAAAAATGTCCAAATGTATTTCTTGTGATTTTTTTTCAAAAAAAGAATAAATTATATTTCTTGTATAAAGAAATTTCCATGAGAATCTAATAAAATAATCTTTTTTTCTCAAAGTTTTATTTATTTATATTTTTAAATTTTTGGTTTAAATTGTTTGAAAAATATTTTATAAATATTCTACAATTTTTTAATTGTTGGGTTCGAGAACGTTATGCTTTGGTTATTGTGGTCTTTTTGTCACAATGAAAAATATGTATCCAGGTGTATTGTACTTATTTAAAAATTGCCAGAAACTCTTTTCTAAAGACTCTCAAATGCATTTTTTACTCGATTTGGCTACTCTTTTTATATATTGTAGAAATAAACTCCATTTGAGTCAACTATTATAGGAATAGAAAATGAAATAAAAATTACGTACATATCGAGCAGAATTTCTTATAATTTCAAGTGCAATGCGATCCAAGTTCGGTTAAAAAATTCATGTAAATGGGTCTGCGACTTGAATTTTAATATCTTTGAACTTGAAAGATTTTTTTTTCCATAATATAAAATATAAAAAATGTTTATGCAGGAAAGACATGCTCTTTAAAAACTTCAAACCCCTCCATACTTTGTAAACATTTTTAAAATTAAGAGAACAGATGAAACTAAAGTAGCTTTTACAAATCAGTTTAAAAATGGTAGATCAAATGGGGAATAAAAATTTCTTAACGAAATTTTTTATTTACGTTACAAAAATATGGCTAATCTTTTACATAACCAAAATAATTGCAATCTATTTACAATATATATATATATATATATATATATATATATATATATATATATATATATATATATATATATATATATTATATATATATATTATATATATAAATAAAAACATATTATAATACTATATATTATATATATTATATATATAATATTATATATAATATATATATATATATAATATTACTATATAAGTTCATGCAGTCCATTAGGAAGCATTAACAAAAACGGACTTTTGGGGATAAGTAGAAACACTGAAGAGCCATGAAAATACTTTTGGCCTTACAAAATAAATGAAAGTGCCTATTGTTGTAGCTACGACGAGCGACGATATTATTCGACGCTGCCATCTCTTACCATCGTCTTTCTCAATAACAATCGTGTCGATGGCGGCGTACTCAACATTATTACATACCTGTGTAATTGTCTTTCTCAATAACAATCGTGTCGACGGCGGCGTACTCAACATTATTACATACCTGTGTAAAAGATAAATATATTTACATATTAATTTTAAAATATATATACATGCTGAGAGTAAAGCGATAAGTGGGTCTATGTACGCGAATAAAGCATTCTAATGCAACTGGGTCCGGAAAAACACACCGTTAAAAAATTAGTTCAATTCACTTGCTTCTCTAGTGCCCCTGCCCCTGTACGTTCATAGTTCCCCCAAGAGGACGATGGAACGAGCACCTCTACCTCTGGTTCACTGGACTAATTCTCTTATTTGTGGAGAATTTTAAGTTCGTTGGGAAGGAGGAGAGAAGCAAAGATGGCATAGAACATTTTTTTTCCGATTAGAACCAATAATTGCGTTAATAGGAGAAAACTTGAATCTACTTGCGTATAGCCATTGCAGTCCTCAAGTGTGCAACTAATTGTATAAACAGGCTTCTGGGTAAAAAAGAAAAATCTGCGGTGTCCATTTTTTTTTGGTAAATTAAAAAACTTACTTGAATAATCATTACTATCATTTCAATAAAATGTTTAAACCAAATGCTTGACAAGTTCATTTCACACTTCCCGACCAAGCTAGCAAATTTGATTAAACGATGATATTCCCAAGTCCGGCAATTTCAAAAAGTTTCTGGTCCGACCAACCGGATTTTTCTTTAAGAAAATGAACATTCTTCCCTTATAAAATCCGATTATTTTAGTTTCACACACTATAATCCACTTATTAGCTTGATAAATATTTAATTTAATTTCCTATAACTGCAAGAAATAAACTTGATCTGGGAAATTTATGCTTCTAATTCTTTATAAAGACTCTTGCAATAATAGTTCGTTTAAGAGATATTAACTTTAATTGTGATGTAATTTTCTACGTAAAAGTATTGAAAATATACGCTGAAATGAAAAATAAATAAATAATTTATGAAAAAATATATATAAAAAATTATTCATCCAATTTTTATGAAATTTACTGAGCAGCTGTAATCTCTCTAAAAAAAAAAAATAGTTTTAGGTTAATGTCTTCTTTAATTAAATAATATAGGGGCTGTGGATCTGGGAGCCAAAGAATTTTTTTTTTTTTTTGGTCAAACAAGAGTAGATGGAAAACAATTTTTTAACTATTAAATAAAAGGAGTGAATCAGTCAGAATCTCATGATTTTAGAATGTTTTAAAATGGAATCTAAGACGAGTATTTTAAAATGATGGAGCCGCCCAAAAAACTACCGTATTGAAGCCATGAAACAATATTAACAAAAAATCCTCTAGGTTTAGATTTTTTTTTCACACATTTTCTCCGAGTTGAAAATTTACGATTTTTGTTTTTTAAATTCCTCCGAATCTACCTGGGAGTGAGAATTAAAACTCGACTGCGAGCACGTTGGTGGCGCTGGTTTGGGATAGCCGGCCTTAAAGTTCGATTTCCCGTAGTTCCCCCGTGTTGCCCTCTGAAAAGGGGATAAAGCACGTTAAAAGGTAGTTTTTTTTTAATGAAATATTAAGAGTACATGGAGTTGTACGAGTTATAATGTTTTATATTGGGCATTTTTTTAATATACTAAACTATTTGATCACTAGGAACACCATTGTGCTGGCTAAACAAATTAACTAGGGTTGGCGTGCCTTAGGTGAAATGGTAAGGTATACATATATAAAAAAAAATGCCCTAATAAAAATTGTGAAAGGTTCATAAAAATCGAATGAATAGAAAAATAGAAGAGAAAATATTCAATTTCGACCGAGGTTGGCACGAAAAAATCAAATGATTTAAATCAACTGATTTTTTTGATTTTTTAGGCAAATTTTTTTTCTCTAAATTAATAATTAATCCTAGTTATCACCTAATTAATGATAAGTATATTTCATCTATATAATAAGTAAATTCATCAATATAGTTTCAAATCATTTTTAATAAAGAAATAAATAAAATTAGAGTACTCAGATATTATACAGTATATATATAATTTAAATAATTTAATTAAACTAAATAATAATTATATTTACTAAACTTATTTATTCAATTAGGTGATAATTAGGATTATTTACTAATTTTAAAAAAAAAAATAATAAATTAAAAAAGGCAATTTATACCTTAAAAAAAAAAAAAATCACAAAAAATCCATAAAATCAAAAATTGACTTTTTTCTTAAAAAAATCAAAAAAATCCCCAACCCTAATTTTGACACAAAATTTCCATCTTTTGCCAGTGTGGAAAAAAAAAGTAAAAATTTTTTTTATTATTGGATATTGTTTGGAATCATAAACCTAAAATTTTTATTTCATATTAAATTCCGTTATTTTTTCTAGGGCCACTCAAATATGGGAGTTCAAATTGGCACCAGATGTCAAATTGATAGGTATACAGAGAAAAATGCTCTAAATTGAATAATTCACGTAATTCACGAAAATCAGCTGAATAGTAAAAAAAAAAACAAAAGCAAATTTTCAATTTCTACTGTGTGATTAAAGGTGTGATTGTTAATCATAACTCCCTATTAATTGCCGTAATTTATTCCTTTCCAAAATTTCGTAGAATGAATAACTAATAGATTAAGTCAAATTAGTTTTCAAAGTTTAAGTCAAATTAGTTTTCAAAATTTTAAGCCTCGTTTCTGAAAGGCCAGATGAGCCAGAATAGCTTGACCACACAGGGCAGTTTGATCAGTTTCCGAGGCCAGTTTGGTGCACTTTCTACGAACACTTTCTCAACAAACGATATTCTTTAATAATTAAATATAACGTTTATTACCCCTCACTTCTGGATTCTTTCATTCATATGTAGGGGTTTCATCCCTTTATGGCCAGGGGCGCCCACTTTACCACACCCTCAATTAAAAACCCCGCCATTCACTCTATTATGCACCTTTTTTTCGCTCCTGCCAAACTCACATTCACTTCTCCAGGCCATTCCCTTACGGACTCGATTCCACACCTTTTCTTCGGTTCTCCCCAGCCGATCGTTTTCCCGAGAGCAATCACCAGTCTACATCCCCATGGAATCAACCGACTATATCAAACACTACTTAGTTTTATTCTCTATTTTTATCCCTTTCTTCACACGGCACAACTCCCTTTAAACAATGCTCATTTCTTCATTTTTCAATTCTTCTCATGTTCCAACACAGATGTAGGGCCTTAAAGTGAGGGAAGTAAATTATCAGGAAGCAAGATGCATGGCAAGAGATTCCACAGAACACCAGATAGCTGAAAATATATATATATATTATATATATATATATACATATCTATATATATTATATATAATATATATATATATATTTATATAATATAAAATAATATATATATATATTATATATATATATATATATAATATATATAATATATATATATATATATATATATATATTATATTATATATATATAATATATATATTATATTATATATATTAAATAATATTATATTTATATATATATATATAATATATATATATTATATATATATTAGAATATATAAATATATAATAAGGGGGAGAAAGAATTGCCACACTGCGTGATATTCCTGCGTTGTACGTATAGAAGGCGAACTAAGGGACGCGGTGTAGTTTGGGTTGGGCTGACCCCTACCACCTATCTCTTACTAGGAATGCTTGAAAATGCCACGCCCTGTGGAAATAATTTCCTGGGAAACTGGAAAGTATCCCGCTATTTAACAATCAATCCTTTAGTTATTCGCGTTTGTAATTGAATTTTAGAGGTGGCAATTTCAAAATATTTAAGGAATAATTTTCTGCATTTTCTCCTGTTAATCTCATATT
This sequence comes from Trachelipus rathkii, assembly GCA_015478945.1. Taxonomy (NCBI): domain Eukaryota; kingdom Metazoa; phylum Arthropoda; class Malacostraca; order Isopoda; family Trachelipodidae; genus Trachelipus; species Trachelipus rathkii. Next base: position 5,416 of record JABUQX010041065.1, on the reverse strand, counting down.
TTCCGTTCATAACATTAATCCAGACCGTTGAAAAGTGAGTTGCGGTATTCTTTTCAATGTTATTAATGACAAATTATTTCTTTTTATCATCATGCTTCAACTCTTTTTGAAGTTATGTTCGTTCTCTCACCACATTAGAGGATCATCGAGATCGACCCTTTTATTTCTTTTTTGATATATATATATATTTATCCAAAACAGTTTTCTTAAAACTCTGTTTTCTGGTTTATCATCATCAATGCTTTGATTGTTAAAGTGGAGCATTCAATGGTTTTCAAACACGAGTTTTTTGGCTTGGGGTAGTTGAAGGTTGTTTTCTTTCTCTGTCAGTTTTAGATTCTTTTAAAGGGTTTTGACCATTACGATAATCGATTATTTTTTCATATTTTTGAAGGAAGTTTCCTTACATCGTCTTTGTTATGTGAACATTCCTTCAAACACATAAGAAGTTTGGTAAAAATTTCCCTTTTATCGACATCTAGATACGTTGCGATTGAATACAAGAAATTTCTTTCCCGCCACAATTATATATCTTTCGCAGGTAACTCCGAATTTATTGTTTGTACAGCCTACTTAATTCTCTCTACAGCCTTCAAATCTGAGGTCTGGTAAAGAGTTTTTTTTATCACACAAAAAAAGAATTACTTGTGATCAAAGACGGACGAATATGAAGCTTAACACTTTTTTTTGTATCTGTTCAAATTCCTCCAAATAAGGTAGTACAGTTTCAATTGAGCTATAAATTTCAGAAACAAGCAGTCCGGGCTGTATCTTTAGACGTATTTTGAGGAGCAAAGACAAAACCAAGATTCTTGTCTCTTTCATGAGAGACGAGAGAGAGACGAGAGAGAGAGAGAGAGAACGGAGGAGAGAGAGGAGGGAGAGGAGAGAAGAGAGGAGGAGAGATAGAGAGGAGACGAAGAGAGAGGACCAAAGAGAGCAGAGGACACCCAGAAGAGAGAGGAGAGGAGATGACGAGAGAGAGAGAGAGAGGAGGAAAGAGAGGGACATGGAGGAGAGAGAGAAGAGAGGAGAGAGAGAGCAGAGAGAGAAGAGAGAGAGAGAGAGACGAGAGAAGAGAGGAGAGAGAGAGATGAGAGAGACGAGAGAGAGAGAGAGAGAGAGAGAGAGAGAGAGGAGCAGAGAGAGGAGAGAGAGGAGAGAAGAGGAGAGAGTAGAGAGAGATGAGAGAGAGACGAGATCGAGAGAGAGAGAGAGAGAGAGATGGAGAGAGAAGGGAGGAGAGAGAGAGAGAGAGAGGGAGGAGAGAGAGAGCCGAGGAGAAGAGGAGAGAGAGAGAGAGATGATGAGAAAGAGTAGGTGGAGGAGATGAGACATAGAGAGAGAAGACAAGAGAGAGAGGAAGGAGAGGAGAGAGAGAAAGAGAGAGAGAGAGAAGGAGAGAGAGAGGAGAGAGAGGAGGGGAGAGAGAGAAGAGAGAGAGAGAGAAGAAGAAGAGAGAGAGGAGATGAGAGAGAGAGAGAGAGACGAGAGAAGAGAGACGAGAGATAGAGACGCAAAGAGAGAGAGAGGAGAGAGAAGAGAGAGAGAGAAGAGAGAGAGAGAATGTTTTAAAAAATTTATAACGAATCAAATTACGAACCGCGGTTGCGGTTGCAGTTTGCGGTTGTTCAAAATGTTGGTGCGGTTAGCTTCGCAGTTTGCGGTTTATCGATCCATCACTAATAATATATTATATATTATATTATATATTATATAATATATATATATATATATATATATATATATATATAAATATTATATATATATATATATTATATATTATATACTATATATATATGTATACTATTACTATATATATATATACTCTTATATATATATATATATATATATATATATATATCATATATATATTATATCCAATGCTAGGGGGACTTCTGCATCCCTCCGGCCCCAGTATATGTGCATTTGTTTGTGCATTCGTGAATTAGCATTTGCACATATGTAATTCTTTGCAACCTTCACTCTTTCCCCTCATTTTCAACAATTTTTCCGATCTTTTCAATCCAACTTTTTCACAGTTTTTCTTTTTTTTTTTTTTTTTTTATTATTATTATTATTATTCAATTTCCCACCCATAAGTCCATTTAATCTTTATAATGTTGCCCTTTCCCTTTTCCCATCACACGCCCCTTGGGCTATCCGGTGCCTCGTCCCGCCAGCATACACATTTCACCCCACCACTTCCTTTCCGTGAATGAGGGTACCGTTGAAAACCGGTCATTTAAGCTCTCCTTCTTGACCGGGCCGCCAATAGTTTTAGGGAAAACCGAACTCGAGACTAACCGGCGGAAAGGAGGCTGCTTCTGCCACTTGTGATAATATCGGACTTATGCGCGCAAGACTTATAGGGCCGTTTGGTACAACGAGATGGACCCACGTAAAGTTTATGCGGAGGATCTTCCGGCAATCCAACAGCCACCTACGGGGGTGGGGTCCGGCGTGGTTGTGTAGGTCTCTTGGCTGTGACCTGCTTGAAGAGAAGGATTACTCTTCCTTATGAAACATACGCCTTTCCAGCCCATTCCTTTTATTTGCTTTTATGTCTCATTTGCTTTATTTCTATAGTGCTCATTCTGGTGACGAAGCTTGTGTTTAAATCTTATATGGAAAAGTAATAAAGAAAAAAGTTTTTAAATAAGTGAGCTGAACCATCTGCCAGCTTCCCAGCCTGGCCCTCCCACGGTCCCTACTACTTCTAGACCTTGTACCTATAATTTGCTTTCTTCTTGCTATTGAAACTGTTGTTTATTTGCAACAATTTTCACGATTCCGTCGACCAGCAAACCCCGAACACGGCTCAGGTGGCCCCACGGCCCGGGGCCAATCCCGTAACAACGGGTGACCCCCCGTAATAGTCGATACTCATTCGTTTACTCGCATACGCTGCACCCCCGTCCCAGGAATGTCAGCAAGACATGTCATCCCGATGTATTACTATTTGCGAACAACCACGTCCAAAACTCTTACTGAGCACAGAACCATTCCTCACAGTAGGGCACTCGAAAAAGGCCTAGGAGTTGAAGCCTCCAGTCACATTGATGAGAAGTGTCCATTCTCGTAAAAACTGCTAACCGAAATCAAAGTCCATTCTTGTATCCTTAACGTCTCTCGAAATGTTTCTATTATTTCTACTCCTGATGACATACGAAACACATCTAAAGGCCTATTTATTGTTATTAACAGAGAGACGAAGACACAGCTGTCATTTTGGAAGAACTCCAACAGAAAGATTTTCCCGTCACAAACATTTATAGATTTCCCCTCGCCGGGGAAACTCCTGACAAACCAAACCCCGTTTACTACTGGCCTTTAACACCCCTTATCCACTTACTTAGGTGAAAATTAGGTTTACAAGTACCAGTGTCGCACGTTATAATCCTGCGACCCAGACGTTGCTTCAATGTCACGGTTTGGTCATCCCCTAAAAAACTGTGTAAGGGACAGGAAGACATATGCCAAATCTGCGGAGAATTATTCACACTCCATGCTGAAATACCCCTAACTGCAGAACTGTAAGCACCCCCACCAGTTGCTTTCTTCTTTCAAAATTGCGCGTCTTACCTGTTGAACAGGAGGTTTAGAACTATTGGTACCTATACATAAATTGAGCGGGAGAGATGCTATACGCCAGCTAAAGGAAAAATCAAGACAAAATCAAAATCAATTCTTACGCCACAATTACAGCTACCCCACGCCTTCCAAGTGTTAATCCCCAACACAACCCTATCCTAATGACTCCTCTCTTAAATTCCGTTGAACTCAGGCAAGTACTGCAACCAGTCTACTGTACTGGCCACACGACAACTTCTGAACAGACAAACAAAAGGCAGCCCTTTGATTCATCTTCCGTCCCAAAGAGCCATCACAAGCCTATCCTGAGCATTAACTCTCAACAAGCTACCAATGAAACTAATATGTGAAGTATAACAAAATTTGGAACACTTTCTTGAAACGAGGATTTAATTTCTTTAGCATGAATCTTCCTCACCCAAATTATCAGAGGACGGTCTCTTCTGTCCCTTAAATTCGCTCCCCACTATTACTAAAACCCTTGGTAAAGATGTTTTAAACACACAGAAAAGAACAGTCGCAAGTTAAAGATTATTCGTTAAATATAAAGCATTCACCTTCATAACAAAACACAATTAATAATTGGTAAAAAATGCAACTCAGAGAGACCTCGCCATAAGTCTACTTCTGAGACAAATGCAAGGCTTTATAGACTAGTACCCAAACATCCCAACTAATGAAACAACTCACAAACCATCAATCTAAAGTCTCAGACAGTTTTAGTTTCTCTGATTCTTTCTATAAACTCTTCTCCCGAGTTTTCCTTTATCAGCCTCTTCTAAGGATTCTATACCTAGAAGATGATTGGATAAACAGCTCCCAAATGGAGCTAGGATGCGATGACACATTCTCTTTCTATGCTTCCTGACATTCGAGAAAGTGTAATGGCAAACTGATGCACGTAAAACGGTTCGCAAACGCTCTAACGTCTGGCGCTCTGATGAGCATGAAGATGGACCCAGAAGGTCCCATTCTCCAATCAACTACCCAATTCCCAAATCACCTCGAATGATGACAGTACTGGAAATTCTCCAGAATCAGCCTTGCCATTCATCGAATTCCTATTGGAAATCCGATGTCGTAACCCCTAATTCTCAAAAAGACAGAACCCTTTCGGATACACCTTCCTTCCCCATTTTCCATGGAAACAACTCTATCCCTCACACATTTCTGAATCTCCTTGCCAAGCGGGTTCTGATACTGCTCTCACTAATAATATGAGCATTACGAATACTCTTCTATTAACCACCAAACCCCACATAACAAGTTGAGATTTGGTTTCGTTGAACTATCTCGCATTCATGGTGAGCTCGTTTCACCAAATAGCATCTGAAAACTCCTCCCTAAAAAATGTCATACAACCTAAAAAACCTTTGGTGTTGACTACTCTCACCCCAGGTTTTGTTCTCCCTTTTCGCCAAGACCCACGTCTCAATCTTCCCTTTCAATCTGAACCCACCTCTAACATTACCCCCAGTCAATAGAGACAATTGTCTTCTAATAGACCACCATCATATATTCATAACTCACCATGACTACTTTCCTTCAATAGGAATTGTCGTGGTCTATACTCTAATTCGAAGAACTTGTTCAACTAATAAAATATGTACACCAAGTATGTATATGGTTTACAGGAACTTCGACTATTTCATCGTGACTTCTTTCAACCATCTGAATATAATTTACCCTAACCTCTAAAGAAAGAGGTGACATGATAGGGGAGGTCAGGAATAACTCATTCACAATTCTATCCCCTATTCCCCCCCTCTCCAAACCAAACTGCATGCAGTAGCGCAGAATTCCCATTGTCATCGACATTAAT